>VUQG01018903.1:46489-57561 GCA_015106755.1 Etia nguti
ATGGCTGTTGAAGAGTAAAGGGGGGGGGGAAAAAAAAAAAAATTTTTTTTATGTTGAACCCCAATTACAAACACTGCAAGTTTTACCATGACAAGCATATACTTAAAGAAATAACCTGCGGTTAGTTTCCTACTTTTGAGACTCGCTAACAGGTCAGCTAAAGCTTTGCAGTAAAACCTACCTTCCTGCGTCTCCACCTGGGTGGTGGGCATGACCGTAGCAGTGGGCGTAGGAGTGGGCACAGGAGCTGGGGTGATCATGGGCCTGATGCTTGCTCTTGGAGTGGGTTTGTTCCCTGGGTTGACGGGCTGTTTACTGGCTGTAGCAACTACAGGTGTAGGCTTAATGTTGGCGGTTGGAGGCTCAGAGGTGCTGGCACTGACGGAGGCAAGAATTAGGATGAGTCATCATTCTGCTGGACCTCAAGGATCCACCAAGAAAATGATACTCTCTCCTCCAAATTCGAGATGTGCTGCCTACACTGCCATTTAATTTTGAGACTGTAGAAGTCAGCGGCACGACCAAATGAATGTCAAACAGCAAAAACTAAGAAAAGTATAACAAGTGTGGATCGGTAATAATACCAAACTTGCTAAATGCATTGGTGCACACTGAGGACATTTTATAGGAAACAGAAGAAAGAAAGTGTGGCTTTTCTTGTTTAAAGTCTTTTTAAATACTCTTCCGTGCTTAAATAGTTTACAGTATTAAAGTATAAGAAAGACTTTAAGCTTGAAAAACTAAGAAAAAAAAATTTTGAACAAGTCACTTCAGTGTAACAAAGATGCACTACAGTGCAAATCAATGTTAGCTCCTTTTTCCTCCATACCTGCCCCTGTCTGCAGCTGGAGTGGTCTTCAGGCTGATCTGCCTCTGCTCTGTGCTCCTCTGCGGCTCTTGGGTCTAAAAGAACAGAAAGAAACGAAATGCTCAGAATCAGGACGCAGAACGGTCACTAAACTCGCCTTACTTTTCTAATCCAATAACATAGTTAAGCCATCAAAACAGAGAACACTGATAAAATAAAGATTCAATTTTAGCAACACATGCAGATAATCGTGTTTTAGTTATGTGACACATACCTAAAACATTAAAATATTTATATTACAGCAAACCTGTGTAAGTAGACTATAAAGTAAACAACATCCTCACCTTGCTGGGACCTGCCTCAGCTGGCTCATCTCGCTGCTCTTGTCTCTCCTGTTGACCTCGCAGGTCTCGGAGTTCTCGCTCCTGCCGACTCAGACGCCCCTCATATTGAGACTTCAGAGCGCTCACTCGCACCTCCAGCTCCTCACGCTGCTGTTTTAGCTCCTCGTTTTCCTTCTGCAACTGGTCTTTAGCGCCTGATCATAAATAGCAAACGTCAGAGATTTAAATTGTCAAGCGATGCTCGTTACATCAGAGCCAAGAGATGGTGAGAAAGAGCAAGTAAGTGGTAAAAATTAGAAGTTTATCATAGTCCTACAACGGTAATATGAGGACATCCTCTCACCCATGAGCTGGTTGATCTTCTGCTTGGCACAAACAATGGCTTTCCTGGTCTTCTCCTCCTTCTCGGCCATCTGCTGTCGGAGCGCGTCCTCCTGAGAAGCTTTATCCTGCAGCTCCTGCCGCAGCCTGGTCAGCTCCGTCTGCAGCCGAGATGACTGTTCCTGGGCGTTACGTGCATCGGTCTCCCGCTCCGTGACCACCTAAGGTAAGCGTGCAGAATTGTGTAAACACTTCTTTTTTTCCCACCCTCCCAAGAACTTTTGGTATAGAGGTTGATCAGCACATATAACACCGATGGAATAAAGGGGGGGGGATTCAGCAATAGGTTTTTGCTTAGAAGTGCGACGTCCTACCTTGTTGATGTTCTCTAGCTGTCCTTCTAGCTCTTTAGTCCGAGCTTCAACTTGACTCAGAGAATCTCTGAGGCTCTGCAGCTCCTGAACCGAGGCCTGACGAGCCTCCTCCTCTTGGGATGGGCCTGCCGCGGCCTCAGCTACAAGCTGGAGTACATACGGATTTAATGTTTAACCTCAAGCAAGCACAACTGTACTACTGATGAGCTAATTCAACACCAAATCGTGATAAATTAAAACATATTCTACAATCACCCACTTTTATTTCAGGCTTTGGATCGACGTTTAAGGTGTAATGTTAACAAGTACCTTGTCGTGCGCCACCTTAAGCTCATCGTACTGCGTCCTGTAACGCCGTCCGATCTTCTTGATCTGTGCGATAGTTCGCATCTTCTCCTGGAGTTCGTGGTTTTTGGTCTCCATCTCCTTCTGCAGCGCGCTCTTTTCTTCGGTTATCTTACTCATACTGTCACGCAAGCTTTGTATTTGGTTCTGTAGGGAAGCTGTAAGATTATTTGTCCTATAGAGAGAAAAGAAGATAATACAAAAATGAATGAAGACAGGGGAAGAAAGAACAGAGCAGGAGAGTAAGTTAACATCATGCCCAATTCAGCACCTGTATGTAGTTCCTCACCTGGCCACCTCTGATTTAAGTCTGTTGGTTTCCTCATTCAGCTGCTGGATACGTTTGAGATGTGCCTCTTTCTCAGAATGCAGACGCTTGTACTCTTCTGGATCCGAATCTTTCTGCTGACTCACCAAATGCTAGAGCAACATAAGGAAAACTAGTCATTCATCTCACAACTTAGAAGTCAAGTCTGTCTCATGACAAACATAATTTTTCCCCTTCATACGAAAAATAAATAAGCAAAATAAAATTTTTTAGTAGTTTATATTTGGGTCTTGCACTGACCTGAGTACGAGCCTTCCAGCGTTTGATTTCCTCTTCCAGTAGCTTCTTCTCTGCCTGCAGCATGCCGCTTTTCTCACTCAGCTCAGAGTTGGCCTGCTGCAGTGGCAAGATGTCCGACTCCAGATTTTGCACCTGAACACACAAGAGATAAGCACGCACTGACAAGATTTCGAACATAATTGCCGCTTCCCTGCTGAATGCCTCAACCGAGTTGTCAAGTCCGCAGTTTATATCGGTCTACACTGTGTGTGTGTCCATGTTTACATATGTTTGAGGGGACCAAAAATTGGATGTTTGTGGGGCCCATAAGGGCCCCATAAGGGCCCCAAAGTCCCAGTCCCCACGAGGTTGAAGGCATTTTTCAGACTCAAAATGTGGTTTTAGTGTCAGGGTTACAATTAGGTTATGGTTAGGTTTAGGCTTAGGGTTAAGGTTAGGCATTCATTTTTGATGGTTAGGGGCCAGAAAGCATTATGTCAGATGAAAACACAAAGATATGAAAAAACAGTGTATATGTACAAGACCATAAAGAAATCTGATACCTGGCACTCGTTCACTATGATCACAATCACCGTCTGTCTGTGAGTTATGGGTCTGAATAGTGATCATAAATTAAGCTGACCTTCCGGATTCAACATGTTGGTCTTTTTGGACCTTTGTATTGTCACTATAAACTTTGACCACCAAAACTCTTGATATATACGTGGACGTTAACGCAAAATTTAAAATGTACAGAAGACATTCCAGAGACTCTGCATCCATATAACATCAGTGATCGCCAAATGAAAAATAAAATAACGCTCTTCTTATGGGTGTTGTCAACATCAAATTTAAACACTTGCAATATTTGGATAATCAAGTGGTTATAGTGTACAAATGAAGGGAAACTAATCTCCAGTGCACTGCTGGAGAACATTTGAGATTCAGCCAAACTAACAAAGTTGTCAGTGAGACTGACCTTAGCTTGAGTTTGCTGCAGTTCTTGCACCATCTTATCCCTCTCTTCTCTCAGACTCTTGTTTGTCTCCAACAGGATGCTCATCGTTTCCGTCTTCTTCATCAGCTCATCGTGCTGAGCCAGGGTCTTCGCTGTCACCTGAAACAGAGTTAAGTGACAGGTAAAGAAAATCTGTAGGCGAACTGCGTGCCCTGTACAGCCGCAAAGCAGGAGTTAATGAGTCAACGAGTACACAAACAAACCTGCATCCTCTCTCGAGCAGCGCTCAAACTGTCCTGCACCTCCTTTAGCTCTCGTTCCAAATGCTCCACCCTCAAACGGTAACGCAAAGTCTCCCCCTGGGCAACCTCAAAACGAGACTCCGAGATCTCCTTCTCCCGACGTACAAACCTGTGATGAACAACGTGGATCAACCGTTGTTAGAAATAGTGAAAACATGACTGTGTGTAAAGAATATCATTTTTCAAAGAACTCAAAACTTTTAAACTTAGTCAGCAGGTTTGATTTGTGGGAGTCCTGCAGTACAAGCTAGATAAACCCGTTACCTGAGAATCTCAAGAAGCTGGTCCTGGGATTTTCCCTCTTCAGTCAAAGATACGTTAAGGGAACTCTCACTGGCAGCACGCTGCAAATTATCTGCCATCTTGCTGCTCATGGCCTGGATCTGCTCATGAAGGAGGGTGTTCTGCCTTTGCAGCTCCTCATAGCGGCTCTCCATCTTGGACATCTCCTCCTGTAAGACGAGTGAAAAAAAGTTTGAATTATCACAGCTAATTTCTGAAATGAAAACATTTTGAGGTTATTTTGTCAATATCTATTATTATTGTTTAGTCTATTTATGTAATGCACCACTAGACACTAAAACAAACCTTGAGGATCTTCTCTTGCTCCTCCCATGACACTCTGGCTTCCAGTAACTCAGCACTTATCCTCTGCTCTCTCTCCTCTAGCTGGTGTTTTAGCTCAGCAGCCTGCAGGGCCTGGGCTTTAGCTGCCTGCAGGGCTTCCACATCTGCTGCGTGCAGCATCATCTCCCGCTCATATTTATCTTGAGCTTCAGCTGCCAGTTTAACCTTGAAGAGAGAGAGAAGGTTTGGAGTCAATCTCTAAATATCAGAGTTTCTCAACATTTTCTTTGAATTCATATTTCAAATTTTTTCCATTCCCCCACAAATTACTTCATATTTTTGATTTTTACCAGCATTAAGTGACCTTAAACCAAAATATTCCACACTTACATTATTTTCCTCCATGTAATATTTTATTATGACTGCTTACCTGATCTTGGCTGTCCTTAACAGCCTGCTGTTGTTGGGCTTCAGCGACTGCAACCTGCTGTAGCGCTGCCTGGTGGTCTGCCTGGGCACTGCTAAGACTTCTCTTCAGGTCATTTATCTAACACAAACAAACGAAACAAAATTTTTTCATGTCATAGAAACTAGTGTTAACATTTTTCTCTTGTGCCTGGTTATAACAAGGATTTCGTACTTGTTCCTCCCGAGCAGCCAGGACACTATTCTTCTGCTCCTCTGTGTCTTGCTTTTCTTTCTCTGCTTGCAGAAGCTTCTCTTCGAGTCTGCAGCGCTGCTCCTCAGCCTCCTTCATACGTCCTTCAATGGATGAGCGCGCCTGCTCTGTCACCTGGTCGTTACACATGTCACATTAGATTTAGAAAAACATTTACATTTTTTTTTAAAACTCAAAGTGCCAAATTTGCAATTGGCGAGACGATATCAATCCCAATCACTGTGTACACCAATAATAAATATTATTGAGTTGCCTTGTGGCTACTTTTTAAGTTTCATACAGTAACAGACTGTGATGCTTCTTAAATCACACCTGTACTTTCATATAAAGTTACAATGTCAGCATAAACTAAAACAACTTCTGTTTATTTTATTGACAGCAACAATCCTTTGAATGCTTTCCACTTTCATATTTTTTGTCCTGTTTGGGTGTTTTATGAGCTGAGGTTCGGTGGTTGTTTCACGATCGAGCCCCCGACCTGTTTCTCGTTCTCCAGAGATTCCTCGAGGCTCTGAGCCATCGCTCTGTACTGCTCCATGCTGGATGTGGCTGCCCGGAGGCTCTCTGCAAGCTCTTCAACCCGCGTTTCAGCAAGCTGCAGGCGGCCTCGTAGGTCCTCTCTGTCTTGATCTGAACCAGGCAGGCCTGCAATCGAGTAAAGCATTTTTGAAGTCTGTGTGTGATAAGAACGGGGGGACACAAATGTGCACTAATAAAATATACCAATTAATTTTGAAGAACCTGTGCTTAAATTCCCACAGATTTTCAAAGAAGAGACATTTTACTAGGTCTCATCTCAAATAAACCGAATCCAGTGCAACATTCAGGCTTTTAAAAGTTCAGATAAAAGTGGTTCAGCCAACTGGAACATCTGGGAAATCTGAACAATTTATTTCCACCTCACGACCGTCTCAAACATTCAAACTAGAATGTAGGATCCGAAAGAATGAAGACGTTAAACACGCCTCTTGGTATTTCATGACATCCCGACAACATACAGAGAATTTAGGTTTGTACGTTTCTGGATTCTATTGTGAATGCTAGTTTACATTCCTCTCTCTGTAAACATTTACTAATGCCGACCTCTGCCGATCGGTGTGGGGGGGGAGCTCAGGATGTGACGCCCTTCGATGCTGCCTTGCTGCATCCTGAGGGTGTTGAGCTCAGACTCGGCGGCATTAAGTTGTTCCTTTGTTTTTTGGTGTAAGGCGACTTGTGTCTCCAACTGCCTCTTTGCATCCATTAATTGAATCTGTGCATATGAAAAAAAGAAAATCATTAACACTATATCTGCATCCATCTCTGGCCTGAGTTGACCACTATCTAAGTGCTCATTACAAAAGATGATAGAAACAGTTTTATTGGATGCCTACTTCCTGGTTTCTGGTGAGCAGGTGGCGCTGCTCCACTTCTTGTTCAAGCCTCTTCTGTAGCTGGGAGATCTCTCGCTCCTGTTTCTCTAACTGGCTGTTAAGACGCTGACGTGTGTCAACCTCAGAGCGCTCAAGAGTGGCCTAAAAGAACAGAAAACGTACCAATGCTTTTGTTTTTGTAAAGATGTGATAGTGAGTCACTGACAGAAAAAACCCCCCCAATAACCTCAGATTACCTGAATAGCCTGGAGGTTGGTCAGCAGCAGGTTTTGGCTCTGTTGCTGGCTCAGAATCGTCTCTTTCTCCTGATTCAGCCGGGACTCGACCAGCTTCAGCATGTCTCTCTCCTTACGCAAGTTCTCAGCACAGCCCTGAAAAGGTGGATGAGATTAAGTTTACAGTACGTGTCTCAGTATATCCTGGAGCAGTGACACTTCCAACTCCAAAGTGATCCGAAGCACAAATATGACATTAGATAAGGGACAAACCTCAGCCATGGAGAGTTTCTCCTTGGACTCTTTAAGATCCTCATTCAACGTGTGGACGGCCTGCTCAAGCTTTTGTGTGGCAGCCTCCATCTTCTGTCCTTTCTCTCTCAATGAAGCAATCTCTTTCCTGTAGCCCTCAACATTGTCCTGCAGCATCTCATACCTGAGAGCGTAAAGCTGGACGTCACTTTTGCTGACTGGTTGATGTCCTTGTGATTAAATGTTTGATTTACATGCTACCAAGTTCTGTTCCTGCTATCCCCTCCCCCCCAAAAAATTACCTTTTGGAGGCAAACTCTAGCTGTGTGGATATCTTGGCATTCTGGGAGCGGAGCTCAGAGAGCTGTTCTTGGAGTTTCTCGTTCTGTTCGGTCATTGCCTTCTCGCTCTCCGCGCGCTCCTTCTTATAGGTGGAGAAGACATCCTGCAACTGCAGAAGAAACCACACATTTTATTTACTTTGATAGAGGTGTTAGTCTGCCAGTAAACACACTGCACCGCTGTCTGTGATTCAGAGAGACCTAAAAATGCAAGACATCTCTTTATGTGGGCACTATGCCATCTGGTGGCCAGCGCGAGCAACGTGATGCAAAGTCCCAAGCTTTTAATGAAGTAAGGAGAGCTGCTGATCAAATATCGCTCCACAGAAAGCCATCTTTAAGTAATAAAGCAGACTTATAGACATGAAAACTGCATCATGGTAAACTATCATAATTCTTTAAAAGTAAGTCCTGATAGTGAAAAATAAATATTTTCAGTTTCAGTCTTGTGAAGCTAATTTAGCTCACCTGTCGCAGAGCCGCCTTGGCCTCCAACGCCTCAGCAGACTCTGTGGCCATGGAAACAAGAGCAGTGGGCGTTCCTGCGGTGGGAGTGGCCGCGGGGGAACGACGTGGGGTAGACGTCAGGGAGAATTCTTCAGTTGGTGTACCTGGAGGATAAACAATCAAATATTCATCCATCCTCTTCTGCTTATCCTTTTCAGGGTCGCAGGGGGGCAGAGAGGCAGGGTAGACCCCGGACAGGTCGCCAGTCTCTCACAGGGCTAACACATAGAGACAGACATTCGATTCGCACTCACATTCACACCTATGGGCAATTTAGAGTTGCCAGTTAACCTAACCCCACTAACAGCATGTCTTTGCACTGTGGGAGGAAGCCGGAGAGAACCCACGCAAACACGGGGAAAACATGCAAACTCCATCAAATATTCAAATATTAAAGTTCAGTGCAAAATGTAAAACTGCTGTGAAATGAGTGTATTGAATTCTATAAACACTACTCGCTTATGGTTTTAAAGATGCAAGTGTTCATGTTCTGCGTTACCTTGTTGTGGGAAGTTAACTCCGGTCGCCTGAGCCAGTAAGACTCTGTACATGTCCCTCTGCCTCACAATGGACTCGGTCATCTTTATCTGCTGGCTGCGTTGCTCTCTCAAAGAATCCAGCTCAGCCTGGGCCTTCTCCAAACTCTGCTCCAGTTCCCCGTGCCTGAGACAATTCATTGTGGAAAAAAAAGGTTAGATAATATTTTAGATGAGATGCAAAATTCTGGCTAAGGGGAAAAATAAGAAAAAAAAGGCAGTAAACATTGTAATATACTTATTGCTGGTAGCCTCAAACTCCTCCTTCTCCTGGGCTTCACTGAGATCTCTGAGGGCCGCAAGAAGACGCTGGTTCTGCTTCTGAAGCTCCTCCACACTACGGAAAGTCACCAAGTGTTGGCTGATCACCTCTGACGTGCTGCTGACATCAGCTGAGCTCACCTCCTCCTCGTGAATCACGTGGTTTCCACGAGCTTCTTCGAGCTCAATCAGCAGCACACGAACCTAGAAGATACAATAAGGGGTAGTAGAGAAATTTTATTTGAGTGATTTGATAATTTTGGTCATTATTTTGAAGACTAACGAAGATTATCTGCAAATAAAGAAAAGTATGAACCCACCTGCTGAGCCATGTCAGCGAGCTGAAGTTCAAATCTCTGATTGTCTCGTTCCAGGACCGAGGAGCGCTTGTTGGCCTCGTCAGCCTCGTTCTGCAGGCGGTGAACCTCCTGTAACAAACATGAACTGAAATCTCGAGCGTTGCTTGTTTCAAACACAGACGTTATTAGTAGTTACTGTTTACGGTTTTCTTTTCAATTAAAAAGAAGCAAAAATCTATTTGATCATGCAAACAACGCGTGTCCATTACAAACCTTAACGGCCTGCTCCAGCTTGGCAGAAAGGCTGGCCACTGACTTCTGCATGCGCTCATGCTCGTCCCTCTGCCTTTTCAGGATGGGGGCTTTTGCTTCCACTTCCTGTACAATGTCATCCAGATACTTGTTGACTCGCTTGTTCTCCAACCGCTCCAACTGCAGCTGCTCCTGGCTCTCCACGTATGCTGTATACAACTGAAGACATGACTCGTGTCAAAATAACAAAGCAGATCGCATCTCGTTGTTAGTTCAACACAAGTCAGTAAGAAATCTGAACAAGCAAGACACACAATTCTAGAGTCTAATGAAACTTGTAATGAAGTCAGCAATTTGAGTCTTAAACCTCAGCTGTACGCACCTCAGTCAGCTTCATACCAGGTTTTATCTTGGATACAGCAGCGGCTGTTGGAGACATTGTTGTCATTTGCTCTTCTGTCAGAATAGATGTTGTAGCAACAGGGCCTGGAAAGACGAAGAAAAAGTTCAAAAGATCACATTTAAAAAAAAATAAATCCACGCAAGGCTTTGCTGAAGTTCCAGAAAATTAATTTTACATTGCCTACAAATAATCAGCATGTCAACGAAATGAAAACAGGAATAAAAATCAACCCAACTAACCTCTAAGTTTGGAACTTGACAGCAGTTCATTGGCATTGTCCAGCTCCTTCTCAAGGCCCTGAATCCTGTCCTTTAACTCGCTGACAGTTTTGTCTGTGACGCCATTCATTTCCTGCAACTTATCCTCAAGAGCTTTATTAGCTGTTGTGGAGGGAAGAAAAAATAAAGACTCTAAAATACAAACAACTTGCGACTACACGAGCAAACAAACTGAACATCTTCTGTCCTTCTATGATAGAAAGCACGATTACAGAGAAGCCTTGTACCTTCACCGGCATCTTTCAGCAGCTTGTGCAGCTCCTCCACTGCCTGACTCAGCTCTTTGCTTTTTGCCTCAGAATCTGCAGCTGCTCCCTGCCAGAATAAACGGTGAAGTATAACAAAACACCGGCAAAGAAGCTGAGCAAATACATGCAGGGATTCATTTCATTTACAAACGTAAAGCTTAAGAACTGTCATTTTAATTAAATATGTAAACACTAAAAGTTTTTAAATCACAAGTTCCCTATAACAATTTTATTTAGCCTAAAAAAAACACACAAACAATAAGATTCTGGTAACAAATTTAGAAGTTGTTGAACATGGACACTACAATCATAACGTAACGTAATAAATTACTAATGCAAACGGGGAAATAATGGTCAAGAAGTGCAAGGTACTACACCACATGGTTTCATTTTGCACATGTACATACCTTGTATAAATTGCAAAGCTTAATGTTGGCATTCAGCTCATTTCGGAACTTCTCCTCCATGTTGGTGTGTTGCTCCTTGGCCTAAAATAAGTTAAAATCCAACCATTCATTTTCACTCCGAGTGCCTTCATTATAATGTACGTTTACATAATACCGTAGGGTTTGATTAAAAAGTAATTACTGTGTGGAAACAGACATACTTCTTTGAGTTTGCCGATCATTTCCTCGTTTTGTTTCTGAAGGTTCTCGTTTGATGTCTTCAGACTGGTCACTTGATCTTGGAGGTTTTTCATCTAGAAATCACAAAGACAAATGGCATTAGATGACAAGTCAAACAAGGTTCTACACCGTCTCAAAATAAAGAAGTGCCTACACTGAAGGCACAATGAGAACTGAGATCAAAGTAACAAACCAAGACAAGTAATCTCTGAATCAGCGATAGCTCGACAAATTTC
>VUQG01018904.1:0-12918 GCA_015106755.1 Etia nguti
ATTAAAAAAAATAAACACACACACACACACACACACACACACACACACACACACACACACACACACACACACACACAGATGGAAAAAAAAGAAAACATTTTTCCATTAATGTGCTGACTAGACAGAAGACAATCTCACAGTGGGATATAGATTATTAAATCATTTCACTTCTTTTGTCGCACCGAAATGTCAAAAATTCAATAAATCCTGCTCAACATATCAGCGCAAAGCCTCATAAATATGCCACCGGTGCAGTCAGATCCAATAACTCACCTGCTTCTGGATCCTTTGGGATTTTCCACATGTAGAGGTTGAAGTCGTCCGACCCAGACAAGATGTACTGAAGGAGAAAGGGGAAAACAAAAGGATGTTTAGATTGTAATCTGCTCCATTTTGTATGACTTAAACTTTCCATTTCACCTAAAAAGAGGAAATTGCTCACTTGCGTATGTATGCTGGGAGAAATGAACCATGGGGAATTTGGGTGGTTGGGCAATACGTAGCACAAAAACAACAGATCTTATCGCGACACCGTGTCTCAGAATGTGCGATCAAACACCGCCTTCACACGACACAACAGTCTGAACCCAAAAGAGCTCCCGCTGCCCATCTTGACTGTTGTTGGATTTTGGGAACAGATGGTTCCACTTGAACCTGTCGCTTAACGTAGTCTTTGACTGAGTAGGGGTGGGGGTGCTCTATGTTCTTATAATGTATGGCTTAAAACAGCATGAAGATGGAAAGAATAGAAAGAAGAATTACTTTATGGTTAAAACCCATTTACAGCTAGCATATCCACTGCGTTATATGTCCTGGTGATGTTAACCAGACTTTAGAGTTGTTACTAAAAAAAGAAAGAAAGGGACTTAAAGCACATACGGTGACCTCATTGTAATGTTCAAAAAACCTGTTTGAGATGATTTCAGCTAAGTGACAAGTCACATTATCCTGCTGGAAACAGCAGGATAATGGAAACAGTGATCCACAACAATAGTCAGGTAGGATGTGGCATTTAAATCATCCTCACAACCAGCCTAAACCGATGATTCAAGGCAGGAAGGAAAGACGTTTTCATCTTGTTTATGCCAAATTCTGACCCTAACCTCTGAACGATGCAGCCGAAATCGAGCCTCAGACCAGGCAACATTGCAATCTTCTCTTGTCCAATTGTGTTGAGTCAGTATGAATTCAACCCTCAGTTTCCTATGCTGAGCTGAAAGGAGTGAAACCCCGTGTGGTCTTCTGCTGATGTAAGCCATCTGCTTCAAGGTTTTATGTGATGTTGATTCAGAGATGCTCTTCTGCATACCTTGGTTGTAATGACTGGTTATTTGAGTTACTGTTGCCTTCAACAGTTTGGCCATTCTCCTCTGACGTATGGCATCAACAACGCACTTTCATCCAGAGAACAGACGCTCACTGGATATTTTCTCTTTTACAGACCATTCTCTATAAATCCTGAAGATGGGTGTGTGGGGAAAATCCCAGTACATCAGCAGTTTCTGAAGTATTCACAACAGTCTGGCACCAACAACCCCACCAAGTTCAGAGTTACTTAAATCACCTTTCTTCCCCATTTTGATGCTCAGTTTAAACTTCAGCAGGTCATCTTGACCGTGGTTGAAGGCCTAAATCCATTAACTTGCAGCCATTAGATCTGGCTGATTTTTGCATGAACAAACAGCTTATAAAGCAGCCAGTGAATGCATATTTTGCAGATGCAGATGTTAGCCTATTTAGGTAACCAGCAGCAGTGTTCAAAGAAAAGAAAAGAAAGAAAAAATAATAAAATTTCCATCTTCGTATTTGTTTTAGCAGATTTTTATTTAATAGGAATGTTTTTCAAGCCCCATTTTACAAGTGGAGGCAAATTCTTCTCTGATAAAATAATTCACATTCGCTTTAAGGCATCGTCGTCTGCTCCTTACAGTCTGTCAAACTGTGGAATATTTTTGTGGTCTTTCATCAGCGAATTACTTTAAATGAATGTCTTCAATTTCCTTCTGTAAACATTCTGCCGGTCTGCGTCGGTGCATTTTTCTTCACAGGGTTTTACTGCAGACTGTTTTTACACAGTTCTTTTCCAACATTATATGCATGCTTTTAGAAGAAAACCCATGTCCTGTTTCTTCATCTAAGAGAAATCCTACATAAAATGATCAACAGGGATGAAAAGTAATTATTCCTGAGGCTGAGACTGTGAGATTAGTTTAGCTGCTGGTCATGGACACATTTTTAGCGCAACACCTGTGTGCTCTGCCTCCCGTTCCCAGAGGACACATCGGGAAAGGAATGTTGTGCCCAAAACTAACTCCCCTCTTTCCTTTCTATCAGCTTCATGCAGCAAGTCACCACTCAGCTCCTCTGCTCTCACACCATTCTGGGAAAATCCTCTACTACATGCAGAGCCTGCGTGAAAAGAGTGCTCCTGGGTTACAGCTGCTACATTTGGTCAAACCTCCATCACATCCTTTATCAGTTGCTTGGTTTCTTATACCACTTCTTCTCATTTTCCTCAAACATCCATAATGTAATTAGTACACCTAGTACAAGAAGCCGAGAGTATACTACTTGGCTTAGGAAATTCTCAAACTGCACTCGCACAGCATCTCAAAATACTCAGCGGCTCAGTAAACTCAGTTTTAAAATATCAATGTAATTATGATGCAGTGCTTTTCCTGGAAAAAAAAAAAAAAAAAGATAAACTGATTATGGCAAAAAAAAAAGCTACACAGATGGCTCACTGTGTATATAATAACCCTTTCCGAGATGCCTTCTGCTTTGTTTATGTCAAACAAGTCCGCAAGTAAGTTTTCATGAAAACCTGCTAAACATTAAACACAGGGAAATGATTTGTGATTAAACAGGCCCAGAACAGCTGCTGCACAAACAAGTTAGTACAGCTCAGGTCATGATTATGTGAATGTACACCTGACAATTTGAAAGTTGTCACATCCCTGATAACAAATTAAACATGGTTGGAACCTGCAAAATGCTACAAACTGATGAGCAGGTTGTTTAACACATGTTACTACTGCGTATGTTATTGTTTTCCAATGAAGTGAAAGGTCGATTTTATCAGTAAAAATTTGAGAATAGTTCAATAAAAATGAATCATCTTAAAGTATTATCTGGCACTCTGCAAATTCTAGATTAATGAGTCCACTAATGAACTCTGGAAAATATCAGAAAGAGGCAGGAAGACTGTCCAAAGTCTTCTGTTCTTCTTGCATTTTGACACAGAGCAGGAAACAGTTCCTGTCAGATACAATCTCGCGAGTCAAAAATCATACAATTTAGGCAACAGTGTTGTCTGAGTGGAGCGGGCTTGAAGCAGGACACAAGAGTTCCACTTACAAGCTGTGATTTCATTGGACAACTACCTGCACTGATCTCACATCTGTGCAAATCAGAATTCTTTGTATTAAGAAGCTAGCAGGTCAAAGACTGTTTGATATCGGACTTGACTGGGTTGGAAATTTTCCTCCTCACATGTGCCTTCATCGATTAATGTCTAGAAAAGTTCACGACTGCTGTGTAGGTGTTAAAGAAATTCCATTCCATCAGCAGCTGAGCAAATTCAAACCTTATTGTGCTGTCCTGACCCAATTCTGCACTCTTTGAACTACCTTCAGATCTTTTTTAAGCCTTCTCGAGCCTAACTGACACCAAAGGCAAATGTTAACGTAATAAACATGACTAAAGGCTGATGTCATGTCTGAAGAGGACCAACAGGAGGATCAGTGACTGAGTCCAGGGGCTTCTGGTGCTCCTCCAGCACTCAAAGGTCCCAGTTTCACAGAAGGAACTAATATATTCTTCTATTTTTATTGTTTCTAATGAGCCCACGCTCTCCAAATATTCTTCTTAAATTTCATTTGAGGTATCCACAAAGTCAGTTAAAACAATCACTGTTCTATGTTCCGTATGTGCTTGTTGTTTTAGGAGCCAAATCCCACTCGAGCCTTTTTTTTTTTCTTCTTCAAACTGTGCACATGTACATTTAAATGAAGAACATCAGCTGTCCTGTGTATCATTTAAAACACATTGTGCCCTCTAGTTTCTTCTGCTGACATTAGCAATAATGGCATTTTTAGTCTGAGCCTCATATGATCCGTTTACCGACCTGATCCTTGTCCCCGGCGAAGCAGCAGCTCTTCATGGTGCACGAGTTGAAGTAGCCCTGGTTATCGAACTGGAAGCTGGGAAGCCGGGAATGCAGCTCGTAGAGGACGGGCGGCAGGCGGCGCCGCAGAGCCAGCAGCTGGGTGCCGGTGCTGTTGAAGCGAACACTCATGGCGCTCTGCAGGGACATACTGCCTCCATAACGGAGCAGCGAGCTGAGAGGGCGAGAGGAGAGAAATGATAATACCCGTCTCATTGTTCACAGTACTCCAGTGACGGAAGACAGCAAGAACATTTAGGTAACCGCTTTTTTAAACGAGAAAATGAGGATGAAACAGGGTGAATTTCACTACATAAGTAATCCCAAAATAAATATCTTCTAGTTCCAATAATGAGAGCCAAAATATTTAAGTATTTATTTAAGAGAAACAACAGTGCTGATGAGTCATTATTCAGACAGATGAATAGCACTCCTTTTTCTTTTGGTTTAACTTTAACATGTTGTGAAAGTTTACTAAAACAGCATTACACAATTTCTAAGTACTGATCTTCATACTTTTCCACATACTTTGGCACCTTTGAAAGAACTCCCCAGGAGAAAACAGCGAGAGAAAAACACAGTTCTGTGCAAGACTTGAGTAATTTCTTTATACTTTGCTAAGATAATGGGAAATGGGTGCAGCGACTTAGTCAAACATTTGCAAATATACATGAAAATACAGTATATAAGTCAAAAACTGAATTTGTACAATTCTAATGAGCTTGAAGGTCCATTTGAGATAAACACCTTTATTCAACACAGCCTGAACTCTCATAGTCAAGCTTTCTTGTAATTCTTTATAGTCTTCGGGAAGAGCTCTCCAGGTTTCTTGAAGGACATTCAAAGCTCTTCTTTGGATGTTTGGATGCCTTTAGATCAGCTGTCCCCAACCTTTTTTGCGCCACGGACCGGTTTATGTCCGACAATATTTTCACGGACCGGCCTTTAAGGTGTCGTCGATAAATACAACAAAATAAAAAAGGTACCGCTACAAAAAAAACCGAAGACTTATTCATAACACACGGGAAAAGACCCAGGGAAACCGAGTTAATGATAAAAACAATAAAAAAAATAACGATAAAAACCCTGAAAACCATAAATTTCACACCCGAGCCTTAACTCTCGCGGCCCGGTACCAAACGACCGGTCCGTGGCCCGGGGGTTGGGGACCGCTGCTTTAGATGATCCAAAACCGCTTCAATAATGTTGAGGTTCAGACTCTGGAAAGGCCAATGAATGACTGATAATGTTCCACTGTGTGTTTTTATATTTTAAAAAAAGTTAAATTTGGATCCATCACTCCATAAGAACTGTTGCCACTGATTTTCAATCCAGTTCTTGTGTAATTTCGCAGATCTTAGCCTTTTGTCCTCATTTCCCTTCCTTAAGAACGGCTTCTTGCCATCCATCCTTTCACTCACTCCATGTCTACTGGGGCTTTAAGCAAAAAGATCAATCAACTGAAGGGTCAGATACATGAATCAGGTCTGGAGTCGTTCCTGAAAAGTTTCCTATTACTTCAGGACATAACTTTCAGATGTTGTTCATCTGCTGTAGTTTTTTTTTTTTTTTTTATGGGCTGCCACTTATTTTGTCCTCCAACTGTCTTATGCTCTCATTTTTTAAGGACATACTGGACACAATGAAGAGATATGGCAAGTTTTTCAGCTAGTAGCTCTTTGGAAATCACCTAGTTCGTGCAACAATACTATTTTATGTCTCTCAAACTTTGTTATCTTTGGGAAATGGGAGCAACTGCTGTGTTTTTATGACAGGCTGGTAGTTAAAGATACAATTTAAAATTGGCACATTGCTAAGTTGTCTGCTATGTGTGTACACAACAACGATTTATCCCTTGAGTTAGGTGCTTTTTTAGATGGTTGAAAACAGTCATACAATGACTGGACTGAAAATGAGTGAAAAAGCAGCCAAAAAGAAAAACTTTAGCTGTAGATCTCCAGGCTTTCTAAAGACCACTTTAGAAATTACAAGAAAGTCTGTCTCCTTGGAAGCAAAATGTAAAGAAATGAGGGTGGCTCAGGACTTTTGCACATTACTGTACATCATAAACTCGATGAAAATGACATCATTAGAAAGCATGTCCGCACTTTAGCCAAGGAGAGACTGTTAAACTACTCTGGCTAAGTAAATTAAATATTTCATGAAACACCTTTCAGCTGGAAGCTATTTTTAAACTTGATAGTGAACTGAGGAAATTTCTAAGGAGCGTCTCTAAACATCCCCCTCACTGCAGAGAAGCAGAGCCAACACCGGTGGGGGAAAAATGACTCAGTGTTTACTTTTACTGGCCATCATTTCTGCGCTAAAATCCCAAGTATGTCTAAACTCACACTCAGCACCATTCAGTTCAGTGTTTTCACAGACACATTTTTATTGGTGCAAACATTTGTTTTTGTTTTTCTGCAGTGGTAGGACAGTTCTACAGTGGCCCTGAGAGGCCAAACAAACTGCAACTTTAAAAAAAACAAACAATAAAACACCAACAAACGCTGCAAAAGCACGATTTCATGGATAATTAATGCCAGTTTACCCACAAACAGAAGGTGCTGAAAAATGTAGACAGGTTGTGAATGCTAGCATTACTCGCTATATAAAATTCCTGATCCACTCAAATCTTTATTATCCTGAGAGTGATTCTTTTCTGACCCGTATAAATATCTGGTGTCTGGCAAACAATGAGCCCTGGGCTGCAGTTACATCGTAAGGTTTTAAAAACTGAGCTTTAAAATGCGCTGCAGACGAATAGCGGTAATAAAAACCCAGTGAGGCCGACAGTGATCACTGACTACTTTTAGGTGCTTGTTCATATTAAATAGAACAAGATACAAAGCATTAAAACATGTTAAAAAGACAACAGCCTTAATGGACAAAGTGTAGTTTGGATCCGTACCTAAAAATAAACGTCGATAATATTTTTTTTCAGTTATATGAAACGTGGTGTATTTTGGATTGATAGTATAGCTGTTTGTTGCATGTTATTGCTGTAGATGTTTATATGCCTTATACATTTTGAGATAAGTTTATCTATAGTGTTACACCATATCTTATAAGGATGTTATGTGTTTGTATCCACTGCCTTCTAAGCTCCATTTAGCAAAAATTTGCCTGTTTGAGGCTCTGATAGTGATTCTATATGAATTAAGACACTTATGTTTACTGTTAGCTTGTCACTTCCACATCTAATCCATCAAGTTATTGTGCCTCCACAAACACTTCAGTTTTTGTCCCTGATTGTTTTTTAAAGCTTTTTTGGCATTTTTTCCATTTCCCTTGTGTTGTTTTTTTTTTTCCAATTTCCATTGTGTTTCGTGGGTTTTTGCAGCATTTTTCTATTTGCTGGTGTTTTCTTAAGTTGCAGTCAGTTTGGCCTCTCAGGGCCACCATACAGTTGTGCTATTGGAAGAGTAAAAGCAGGTGTTATTTTAATGGTGATGTTACAGTGCCATCTGGTGGAGATTGTCAGGTAAATCTTTGTTACCTAATAATTTTCTGGTTTAGACTGCTTTATGTGGAACCACAGTCAATTAAATAAAAAAAAAGAAAAACAGTTTCAGGTTTTTTCCATTTCAGAAACCCCCCCAAACAGTTTTACTCCATGAAAGCTTCTACTTACTAATGCACACTGGATAAAATACACGCAGCTTATTTTTATGCTTCAAGACCATAATAATTTCCACTGCTGAGTTAATTTATTCTTCGAGAAGGATAAAAGTTAATCATCTCTTAAAGACAAAGAAAAGAGAAACATGTCTGACCTGCGTGGTTTGCGGATGTCCCACAATCCAACACCCTCCTTGGAATTGGCCGTGGCGAGCAATCTGGGCTCGACAGGGTTAAACATTACACTGTGGAAGGCTGAGGGGTAGCTGGCGAGGCAGAAGGGCTCTACAGGGAGAGAAGATTTTCATATTCACAGCAGTTTTTAATAAAGGAATCTTACATTTCAAACAATCACACTCAATCACTCAAATAGCAGCACAGGGCTTTCTGCAAACAGTGGAAATAATGAGTGGCTCCATCATGAGAGGAACGCAGAAACATTTATTTGGACTACAGCAGGCGACAAAAAAAGCCTGCAGGCAGAAAACGAAGCCCAATGTTGCTAAATGTATTATCAGGCCAACTTGGTCACAAGGAAGGCTTCTAAAATAGCAGGATGGAGACGTCATGCAAGATGATCCACTGCATTTGTAAAAATATCAACAAGTCTCACCAAGACCCATCTCACACACACACACACACTTAAAATACTCTGTGTGACTGGATATGAGCAGCTTTATCAATTACAATCATGACAGCAAACATAAGAGATCAGTGTCTGAAACGTCCAATGTGCAAAATGCACGAGGATTCAAACTGATCTATACAAACTTATTCATCATCTAATCCATCTCCTCCTACCTCCATGAGGCGGCTCGCGAGTGTCCCAAATAAGCACCCGTCCGTCATCGGATGAGCTGGCAAACACATTGTCATTGACCGGGCTGACGGACAAGCTGTACACAGCATCGATATGCAGGAACACGTTCAGAGTTTCCCTCCTGCAGGAGCGACAATCAGTCAAGCGTTAATCTTTTTGTTAGCGCGGTTTAATCGCTGACCTTTTCATGGTGGCTACGAGCTCATCGAAACATTTTGATACTACAGTAACAAGGGTCATTTTACCCACCTCTCCACATCGTGAAGAATCACCTGTTCATCATTTCCTGTTCAACAACAAACACATAAAGCAGGTTACAAGGTAAAGGAAAAGGATGCATTTTAATCTTCAAGCTACAGTTGTGGTCAGAAGTTAACATACACTCACATGTATGAATGTCATGGTCATTTTGAGCTTTAAGTCATTTCCTTGAACTGTTCTTTTTTTCCAGTTTGCAATGATTATACAGCGTACAGCATACAGCAAGCACTGGGTATACAAATTTGAAATTGATTTGAATTTTCTCCAGTCCACACAGGGTCAAAGTATACATACAGACTCAAATATGTACAAACACTGCTAATAATATTTGGTAAATGTGCAGGTTGCACCTCAACCACATGCTTTCTGAAGCCATGAAAAAGCTTTTGGTATAATTCTAGCTGGATATTTAACCACTCTACTGGTAGAATCAGTAGAGTTCATTTTAACTGGTTGGATTCCTGGCACATACACCTTGGAATGGTTATTCCAGAAGTTTAATGTTAGCATGTTTAATTTACTCCATAACCAGTTTTGATGTATGTTTAGGGATCATAAATCCTGTTGGAACAACCAATTGTGCCGAGATTTCAACCAACTAGCTGTTGATTTGAAATGAAGTTGAAGAATTTGGAGGTGGCCCTCCTTCATTATTCCATCCACTTTGTGCAATGTACTACCAGTAGGAGCAAAACAACCTCAGAGAATAATACTACCACCACCATGCTTTAGAGCTGGTGTAGTTGTCACAGGTTTCAAAGCCTCACTTTTAATTGTCCAAATATACTTTGCTATTGTTCTGTAGAAGGCATTTGGCTTGTCGATGTGGGCAGCTGCAAATTTCAGTCAAGCCTGAATTAGTCCATTTTGGAGTAGGGCCTTCTTTCTTAGTCGACACCCACTCACGGCGATGTAAAGCTCAGTTTTTGAACTGATGATTAGAATCTGCAGTTGTTTAGAAATGACTCGGAGGGCCCTTCCCAATGTGTAAATCTGCAGTTCTCCTTCTTAGATCATCACAGAGTTCCTTGAACTTTCACATTGTTCTGAGTATTGGTCAGTCCAATGAGTGCTGTGAAATAAATCCTTTTTATGCTGCAAAGACAAACTACTAGTTGTAGTCAACCATGATCCCTGACGAGAAGCTAACAGGCCCTGGCCTTGTCAAGTTAAAACACAATGTAGAACTTTCAGCACCACTTATTAAAAGATTTCAGTATGTGTAAGATGTATGCTGTACAATCATTTCACTGAGGAAAAGAACAGTTCAAAGAAGCCATTAAAAGCTCAAAATTACCATGAAGTTCATACCCATAATGAGTGGATGTAAACTTCTGACCACAACTGTAGCTTTCTTTTAAAGGATGTGTTAGATACTACAGTTATTTTATTCTTAAATAATAGCTCAGTAAAGCCTGACAGCACTTTAGAGTCTCTGGACTCTTTTGCATAGCAGCCACACTGTAGACAGCAAGCAGCACCCAAAACATTATAACTCAGCAACTCCTGCGGCTAATTTAATTTTTATCCATCTATTATTTATACTCAACATCATTAATGTGCAATGAATCAACCACAGCTTTTTCCACAGCGCACATCAAAGTCCCTATTAAACATTTTATCTGTCTGAATACTTTTTTAATTCTGTTTGCTGTACACGTCCCACAAACACTTCCAGCTCAAAGGTTAGAAAGAGTATTTACGCCCAGCAGGGATCAGATAGTATTTGTCTTTTTCTTACCACCAGAGAAGACTTTTTTGTTGGTGCTGTCAAAGGCCAGACAGAAGATGTTAGAGAGGTGCTCCCCCTTCAGCTTCACAGGCTTGGAGCGGCCGTGGATGGCTTTCTCCATGTGCCACAGAAGCACCCGACGGTCATCTCCTCCTGCAGGAAAAGATGAACCATTACAACCAAACTTTAAAAACAAAGCTTTCTCACAGGTTGCAGATAAATGAGCTTTCAGGAAAGAAACTCTTATAGAATTCAGTGCAAAAAGCAACAGAATAGTGACAGAAATTTAGGCAAAAATACTAGATAAAATAAAAATATGATATGTGTTGTTTAGCAAACCAAACAAAGTGCTTAGGCATACATGGAAGTGTTGTATCAGTGTGTGTGTGTGTGTCAGATTGGGTGATTGAGACTTGCAACAGAAAGCGTTTTGGGTGCTCAACTGAGTAGACAGGAACCACATATTTACCCTTAACACTCATCACATTTTGCCAAAACGAGAATGTGACGTTTAACAACATGACTGGACCTTGCTGGTCCTGGAACCACCGCTTCACAGTTACAATATTTTCCTTATCCAAATTCACAGGCTTGCCAGGAGGTAAATTTGTCTCCTAACTCCCTTCAACTCTCTATATCACCGCCTACATGTTTACCAGAAAGACTAAAACACCAGCGATTTGCATTTCATGCAAGAACCTTACATGCTAATTAACTCTAACAAAGTTTGCCTTGCATGCATCTTTTACTTTTCATTGTGGCAGATAAACAGATGCGTGTCATAAGGCGGACTCATGCTAACATGCTGGAATCCCACGGTGCAATGTAAACTGTAGACTCAAAATGGCAAGCCACAGGCTGTCACGCTAGGCCAGATGATTGTTTTTAATCCTCTCAGGACACTAACAGCTTCCATGAGGTCGCCATGATTAGACTCATGAGAGTGAAAAATGTCCACTTCAGAGGCCACATGGGTCATCTTCCGCACCAACAGAAGATGGGACCCGTCCGAGGCAGCTACTGCTGCTGCCCCCTCTGACTGTTTGACTCCCACTAGCCATTAAGAAAAGCTAGGCTAACTTAGCATCGGCTACAGTTACAGCTGACTGCCTGGCTAGCTAGTGTTAGCATGCTAACAAATTAAAACAGTGCAAGCTAGAGGAAGAAGAGGGGGGTTTGACAACTTACCAGACACCAGCCATTCCCCGCCGTTGTTGGAGAACTCAATGGCGTTGACACAGCCGAAATGTCCGAGCATATCCTTCTTGTAGAGGCTGGTGCAGCCTGCCAGCCTGCTTCTCTGGAATTCCTCCTTCAGGAGCGGCTGCCCAGTCAGCTCTCTGCGGGACAGAAAGCCCAGTGAGGAGCGCATACCGCAGCCCTTCAGCTCCTTCATTTTCACCGTGCACGAATACGGCCCGCTCTGCTTTTGTTTTCACTACTGCACCCGGGACATCTGCTCACACTGTGGGGAAGATGTGGCGCACTGTTGGGTCTACATTATGGTGGATACCCCGCTGCCTGCTGATGTCGACGTTATTTCGCACCTCCTCTGTCTTCTCGCCAGTCCCAGCGGCAGCTTCCTGCTCCGGTGGAGGATGACCTCTCTCTCCCCCTGGCTGTCACTCGGAACCACCAGCCAGCACTCCAGTCCCTTTAATTCACACCATTCAGCTCACATTTTACCGTTAGCCACCCTCTGTCAAGTTTGTACCATTTTAATCTTTTAGTTCGCTATCCACGTGATGCACAAATGCCGCTAATTATTATTATTTTTCTTATTACAGGTTAATAATTAATGCTAATGTTACACTAGAGACTTCAAACAAAGCATGTAATTCCAAAAGAGGTCTACTATAAAATTAATTAATTAAGATCTTTATATTTACTTTTGAGTGCTTCTTATTCTGGTACTTACACTGTGATGGTTTATCTATCTGTGTATATGTATAAAGTATATTACTTTCTGCTCATTGGCAAATTGATCAGTTAACCAGTTGTGTTTTTCCTGCATATCATATAAAAGTATATTTATGTATCTATCTATCATGCAATACCTTGTTATAGATCAAAACTGTGTAGTTTTCTGTAGTTATATTCCAGACAGACAAGAGTTGCCGGACAACCAGCAAGATGCAGTGATGCTTGACAAGGAGCAGAAGACTGCAGCTGTGATAGACGTGGCAATCCCAGCGGACAGGAGAAAGGAGGAGAAAATAGAGGTTTATAAAGAGAAGTACAGGCAGCTGAACAACTGAACAACTGGCGTATGCGGAAGGTAAAGTCCAAAGTGGTCCCAGTGGTAATAGGAGTGTTTGA
>VUQG01018904.1:12938-46875 GCA_015106755.1 Etia nguti
AGCTCTAAACCCCAAGTTGGACAAATAGATCCAGCAGATTCCAGGTCTCTGTAAAGAAGAGTGCAGTCCTAGGGATAGCTAAGACACTGCGCAGAACCCTGAAGCCTCTGGTAGAGGAGCTGAGCTTTAGAAACACACGCATATATCACTGGCATACCCCAGCTTTTCCTCCCTATTTTCCTTCCTTACGAATGGCTTCTTGACAGCCACCCTCCCACTGAGATCATTTCTGATGAAGCTTCAGTGAACAGTAGATGGATCAACTGAAGGGTCAGATGTGTCAGGTCTTTCCTGGATTTGTTCCCATTTCTTATGCACACACTCCCTGTAGTTCTTTGTTTTTGTATCACTATCACTTTGTACTTAAACAAAGGATTTCAGCACTTCTTCCACCATTGCTAGTAACAGACTGGTGCAATAAAGATCACCAAATTTATTCTTGTGCTTTCATTCACATGGTCCTCAACTGATATGTAGATCTTCACATTTTTGAGAAGTGTTATGACTTCTTGGTTTTGAGTTTATTGTAGATGTTGGAAACAGCACCTCAGTCCATTTGGTAGTTGGTTTTTTAATAAAAATGATCAGATTTGATTGACAGGTAGATGCCTTAAAATATTTGTTTGTATTAAATAAGCAGTGACAAAACATTCTTCTTCTACTAAAAAAGTTTGGGGGGTTTTCTGTGCATTGACAATTCTCAAGTCTCTCGTTTTTCCCACCTTAAATTTTGAAACGCATCAATAATATCGTTCCCTCTGCATTATTTCCACCTACGTAGAATTTGTCAGCTGTGCCCATCCCTTATAGCTAACAGTTCTGCTATTCTTGTACATGCTCTGGTTGCATCTCGTAATGATTATTATAATTCTGTCCTCTCCATCTTACCATACGAACTTCTCCATAGACTTCAGCTGCTCTTGGCATTACCAGAATCCCTTCCTTCCTTATTACTCCTGTCCTCCAACAGCCTCACTGGCTTCCTGTGAAATATCACATTAATTTTAAGATTCCGCTCTTTTCTTTCAAGTCTCTCCACAATCGCACACCTATACATCTCACTCATCTTCTGCACATCACCGCTCCTGGGCATACTCTCAGATCCACCCCCTCTGCTCTCATTGTAGCATCTGCTCGCCTGACCACCATGGGTTTAAGAGCTTTCAGCTGAATGGCCCCTCTCTCGTGCACCACATAAAAAACATAGATCGCCTCCCCATCTTCAAGGCCAGCCTTAAAACACAAGGTTTCCCCTTTCTGTCTGATTTTATTTTTATGATGCATGGACTTTTAATTCTATGGTTTTTATACTGTGATTTTGTTTTTTAATGGCTTGTAAGGCGTCCTTGACTGTCATGAACGGCACCTATAAATAAAATGTATTATGATTATTAAAAGGTAGTCATTGTGAATGCAATGCTAAATCTGAAAACATCTGTGTGTTGTGTTGAAGATATCGAGGAAAGTTGAACTAGGGCTTGACGGTACTCTTGTTTAATACCAGTTTGTACCACAAGATGGCGCAGAAAGTCCACGTAAGCTTTATTACATGGACATTCTTATATACAGTGGCAGCCTTTTATAGGTCCTCTTAAGAAGTGGGGCTAAAGAGAAATATCAAATTTTTAATCACATATTCTTATTCTAAATTTACCAGTTCTGGAGTACTAACCAAGTCAAGTAACCCACACATGAAAAGTACATTTTAGTGTGTATAGTAGTTTTATTACTCCCAGTTGGTGGGATTACAGTGGTAGTCTTTAGGGAACTTTCAACAAGCCTTTTCTGAGGCAACATGAAAAAAAACATCTAAAATATTCTCTACACAGAGAAACAACAAATGTATGCTCACCATGAATGGACCGTAGTGTTCTTTTAATTACTGATAATCAGCTGGTCAAGCGTGACTTTACCTCCCACCGATGCAAACTGCACGTGTTTGCGTTGCAAAATCAATGTGCTGTACTGAGATATTTTGTTGTTGTCCGGGCTCGAATCAGCACCATTTCAGCCAGGGATATTTACTTATGTTGATTTGTCAAAATTAAGCAATTTAGGCACTTATCAAGAAACTGGTAAAGGTTATGATGACACTGCTACTGACAGAAATTTAAGCAAAATACAACCCAGTCTTAAAAGTGAATTAAAGATGGAGCAAAATCTACAGACATAATCCACATACACTTTCTAGGCTAACCTCACAGAACATGTAACTAAAATCTAAAATAGTTTGACGAGGCCTCACGCCGAGCATGAACTTCGCTTTCACAGCACTGAGGAGACACAGATGCTTGTTTTACTTTGCTCAGACATAACGGCAGACAGCCAATAGTACCTGCAGGTTCCCAGGGTGTAACATACTAATCTATACTGGACAAACATTTAAAAGTGCTTTACATTAAGGTACCGTCAATACATTCACCTCTACATTATGAAGTCATCTATAATACCACACAAGTAATGAGTGAGCTGCAGTTTTTGAGCGTTTCCTTTGGAAAAAGTAACATTTGCTTTTAGCAGAACATATGGAGTGTATGGAGGAGTGTGGGGCTCAAGGAGGAAGAAATAATGAATGCATGTAATACACTCTGCGGTTTTATTTCATCTTACATGCTGATCTTAAAGGACAGTTTAGCATTTCGAGAGATATGCTGTTTTGCTTTATTTGCTGAGTTAAATGAGAAGATCAGTACCACTGCAACAGCTCTACACCGCACATTTTGAGATGAGGTGAAATTAGTCTGCACCATGCTTAAATATGATTAATCATGAGCCTCATGCACTTGTATTTGTACTTCCTGCAGATTATGGCTGCTGCATATATTACACACCAAGGAACTGTGATGACTTCTGCTTAAATCAAGTTGAATGCTTGTGTCTTACATGGCTTCATTAACAGTCACGTTTAAAAGAGTGATACCGCTTTCATTAATGGTCAAATTATTTCCAGTAATCAGTGGTGCACTTCCTGATTTTGGCAGAGCTGATGTGTGCCACACCTGTGCAGGGTCTGCTTCTTTCAGATAATACTTAGAAAACGCAGTGGACCTTGAGCTCCAACTTTCTCAAGTACAGTACTGTGCAAAAGTCTTGAGCTAACCCTCATGTCTTTACATTTTGCTTCCAAGGAGCCGGATTTTCTTGGAATTTTTTTTAAGTGGTCTCGAGAAATAGTTCTCCGGGCTTTCTGAAGGGTTTTCAAAATTTTCTTTGGACATCGGCTAGGTTTGTCACACCTCGTCAGTTTGGTCATTCTGCCTGATTATTTTCAGAGGAACATTTTTGTTTTATGGTACCAAAAACTGAACTATGAATCATTCGAGCATGAAGAAAAAAATCAAAATTTAAGGGATGAAGCAGTGTTGTGTCAGAACATAAAAATAAGAAGTTTTAAATTGTATTTGTGGGCCCTTTGTTACTGTCAACTTATCAAAAACACCTATTTTTTCCAATTTTCTTTAGCTGAATCTATAAAAAGTCAGTTTATTCATCTGCTGTTTGCTGATCACCAGAAATGGAGGAATGGCTGTTGTCAAGAAGTGACTTATAAGGAAGGGAAACGGGGAAGGTTGAAGTATGTCAAGGAGTGATGAAACCAAATGTGAAATTTTTGGCTCAAATTCCCGTCAATATGTACGGAAAGAGAGTAAAGAGCTACAACAATCAGTGTCTACAGCCATCTGTAAAACATGGTGGAGGCTCTGTCATGGTTTGGGGCTGCATTTCAGCCAGCTGTTGATGGGAAAATGGATGGACTTATGAAAACAGAAAAGTACAGTCAGATTTTAATCCACCGTGCAATATCACCTGGAAAGCAGTGCCTACATCTAGAGAAGAGCTATGAATGTCGTGGAGAACTATTCCTGAAGACTACTTAAATAAATGACAAGAAATCCTGCTTAAGAGAGTTCAGGATGTGTTGAAGAATAAAGATAGTCATACCAAATATTGACTTTCAAGCTCATTAGAATGATACATATTCTATTTTTGCCTTATATACTGTGCTTCGTTTTTCAATAAATCACTGGACATATTTCCCATTTTCCTGCAAAGTATAAAGAAATGAGGGGTGGCTCAAAACCTTTGCACAGTACTGTAGATGGTACCAGATGTGTAAGCAGCCAATTAGCGTAGCTCAGCGCTGCAAACAGAGAAGCAGCTACCCTAGCTCATGTTCTATGTGGATGTTAGATAGACGGTGACCTCTGGAGATGCTGGTAAGACGATTTTGTTCCTTTTGTTTAGAGCCAGGTTAGTCATTAACCATTAGCTTAGCTTTGTATAAAATGTACAACACCTGAAGTGTAAAACCAGATTTATTTATTTTGTGTGTGTGTGTGTGTGTGTGTTGTTCCTTGTTAACCAGCCATAAAACCACAATGTCTCATTCTTACTCTGCTAAACATAAAAGAGAAACGGTTAGCTTGGCTCAGTTTTTATAGGGGTTAAACATACAAGATATAAGGTTTAATGAAGTGAGGTTCAGAAGTGCTGGTAAGTAGTTATTTTTTTTAACTTTCAAAAGAACAAGGGTACCTATTTACTCTACTGTAAACAGCTATAGCTTCAAATTTACCATAAAAAAAATAAGAGAGGTATTAATCTTCTCATTTAATTCTCAACAAGATAGCATTTCCCGAAATCTCCCTATTTTTCTGTAAGCTTGTGGTTCACTGCGCTCGTAATTCTAATATAAAAAGTTTCTCTTCAAACCTTGAACCAGTTTATCAGGAGGGTAAAGTAAAGAAAAGAAGGGACGCAAAGAGTGAAATTCACCACTAAGAGTAGTGTGTAATCTTCTAGCAGAATCGCATTCACACGATATTTCGTCTATTGCACATTAGACTTCTTCACGGAGGCCGTTTATCCTTTCTCCCTCTGGGTTAAGACAATGAACTGCCAACAGTTGCTGTGGCTGCAAATCCAAAATTTCTTCTCTGAAATTAGAAAATATGACCTTCATTACGAGGCAGATGGCTCTATTTTTATATATATATAGCTGTGATTAATTGTGCTGGCCAAGTGTTTAAAACCATCCTCACCGAATTGAAAAGGAAAAAACAAACAACACAAAAACTGATGGCCAAGTGAAACCTGGGCACTCATCCATTATGTTAAAGGTTAGAAGTCATTTCTAGTTGTTATTCAATTATTTTTTTTCCTCAAAAGTCTATAAAACATCAGCAGGATTTTTGTTTTAAAAAGCCAAGTAAAGAAATATTCTCATAGCAGCTCTGCCTTGAGACATGTTTACATAAATAGAAAATTAAAAAACAAAACAAAACAAAAAAACACGCAAAAGATTAAATAACAGGGACAATGCAAGTGTGGAAAGCAGGAGTTTAAATTATGACAGCAGAATAGGAGGAAGTGTGCAGGGGAAGGTAGGAGGAAGGGGGTTAAGAGCTCTTGGCACAAGGGAGGGAGGCAGGGAGGGTGGGTTTGCTGTCCTCCATGTTTCAGTCTCTTAGGTGCTGCTAATAAGGGCCTTTCGTGTGTCCAAAGATCCCGATGGGGAAATGTTTGACGTGTGAGGACCACTGAGCGGCCAGCTGGAAAAACTTGACATCGTTCCACTCGACGCCGTCGATCAGCACTGCGGAGGAAGAGACAAACAGTTACACGGGGAAGCATTTCTACCTGCAAATCTAGCAAGAGGTGACACACTTCATCCATTCATGGCACTTTAGGGTTTTGAGTTAGCAGCTGAGTGAATGTAAAAGCACATGGTCATGGTCTTCTTTGGAGTTCACTATGAGATGTCTTTTTTAAAATTCTTAACAAGGTTGAAATTCTCTGAATCCTGAGAGTCCTTGAATAACAAATACTCCTTCTAGGTATGTGCAAGGGATCCATTATTTTGCATTATCCAGTACTACGTTTCAAATAGCTCACAATTTTTATGGATTCATTTCCTATTGATATGACTGACACTAAAATATGGGAATAAATACCGGACATGTAAAGTATTCCTCTTGTCTTAAGATCTGAATCACCAGATATATACGCCCCTCCCATAAAAATAAACATTGCTTTTCAGATGAAATTCACACGGTCCTCTTCGTGATGTGACAGGTGTTACTGCTTTCAAATGTACATATTAACTGCCAAACTGCCGCACCGCAGTACACAGAACAAAAAGTGCTTTCAGTATGAAAGTGGATACAGGTCTCAGTTCCACACCTCATGCAAATTTTAAACTTTAAACTTTGCAGAGTTGCTTATTGAAGCTGCAAAAGAAAAGTGTAATTTCAGCCGGCTGTTAACAAAGTAGTTCCACAATAGACCAAGATCAGAGACTTCCTTTAGAACTGGTACAGCACAGAGACTTTTGCATTCATTAGGGTGTTGAATGTGATAATAATTCATCAAAAACAAACATACAAATTTCTGAGATTTGACTTATAAATACTGTATTTTAAATATGATGTACTGCAGTGTCTGCAAGGTAAATTACTATAATCACATCAATAAATACTGCATGTGTGCTCACCGACCACGTTATTAGGTTCACTAGGTTGTTGTTAGGTTTGGTTATTTTTTGGACCATTATGTGTAAACCCTAGAGATGGTTGTGAAAACATCAGTAGACGGGCAGCTTGTGGAATACTCAGACCAGCTTGTCTAGCACCAACAACCATGACATTGCTTTAATCATGTCATCTTGACCATGTCTACATGCCTAAATGCCACCATGTGATTGACTGATTAGATATTGATTAATACGAAGTGGTCGGCGAGGAACAACTCCTGATCTGATCTTTTTAAAATGTGAGTAATCAGTAAAAATAGAAACAGCTGTGATCTGTCTGAGGATGTCTGGGCCGCTGAGAAAGAACAGCAAACCGAGCAGGAGGTCTGTGCAGAAAATTACCTCTCAGCATGGTCTGCTGGTGCTTGGCAGTGCAGATGAGGCGGCTGATGCCCTCAATCACTTGACTCTTTGACTCCACCTCCTTGTCTTTGCTCTTTTTTGGCAGGAACATGACTGGCAGAAGGGAACAACAGAGATGCACACTGTGATCTCAGAATCTTTCTGGTCTCTGAGGAGTCGTATGTGAAAACATTTTTGCAAGACTGGATTTAATCATTTTACACTGTTTTCTTAATGACTACGTATAGAGTTTATTGACTTTTTCAGGGTTCATTCACAACCAAAGTCTACCCTTAGGGTAGGGGTGTCAAACATGAGGCCCGGGGGCCAGAATCGGCCCAGCGAAGGTTCTAATTTGGCCCACTGGATGGCTCTGGAATGAGTGAAGAAGGGCATAAATTTTGGACTTTTAAATGTATTTTCGTCCTGATAAAGACCCCTCCCATGGCTTTTCATACTACACCAAAGTAGTTAATCAATAGATAAACAATTAAATTATAGTAAAATAAACAAAACAAAACAGAAAGTGTTCTATCAACTACAGAAATTAGTTTTTATACAATGGGACTATAAAAAAGAATATGATATTTTCTGTGAATTAACAAAATCTTTCTGTTTTATAGTTACAGGGCAGTCTGAGCAATGAGCTACTAGAACATTTTCTGTGATTTTACACATTTATTTCTCACAGTTTAAGCCTGAGGAGTCATGCTGACAGATCTCTTTCTTTGCCACAGCAGTTTTTTCTTTTTCATGTAGAAAACCTGAGATATATGGTTGAAATTGCCCTTCTTTTTCTTATACTAAGATATTATGTAGTTAAACTTCTTTATACTGACAGAAAGGCGGAGTTTCACAGGACCGTCCCCCTTACTGTAAGATCAAAGTGGGCTGTATGCGGCACACGATGCAAATTTAGTTTGATACCCCTGCCTTAGGGCTTCCCACGACTGCATCAGTGCACTGTGACAACACAGTCATACAACATACCCTTCTTATTCTTCTCCTTGGTCACCACAGTCATAGACATGGTGGGCTGGGAGCTTGGCTCTGCGCCCCCCAGTGGCAGCCGGCTGACCTGCAGCGAGCGGAAATTGCACTTGAGAGTGTTTTTGGAGGAGGAGTCTCGCTTCTCCACATCTTTCTTCCTTTCTGTCGGAGCCACCCAGTAGTCCACCTGGAGCCCCATGAGCTCCACCTGACTACCAGAGCTGCAGGAAAACAGCAATGTTGATACTGTGAAAGGGCTTTATTTTTAAACATTATTGCATAAATTACATACAAACTATATGAGATAATATGGAGGACAGAACAGTATACAAGAATATGTTTCAATCAATAGAGAGTAGTAACCCTAATGGACATGTAGGAGGAATTCACATAGTCATTTTCTTTAGGAAAATGTACATAAATACAGGACTATATAAGTACATGAACATGGTATTAATTTTTAAAATAATTAATCTGCCTAGCTTTTCCATAGTGCTTCTCCCTTTTGATTCAGTGTTTGTTAAATAAACAATGACACAGTGAAATATTTCTATATTTTAGAAGCTGCTAAGAAACAGATAGTTTTAATATCCTGATATGTGAAACTTCAGACTTTAAAGAAAGGTTGTGTTAAGATGTGCTTAAATGAAACAAATGAAAGACAAACATGCAGCTGTGGAATACACGTACAAGCCCCGAAACGTTACAGATTTTTGTAAAGAATTTGCATCAGTAGCTGTGAATGTGAAACCTGGGACCCCTCAAAGAGACTGCGTTGCATAAAGCTTTTTGCAATGTGCCAGTTTTTGCTCTTAGACTTTGTATAAAGTTTCAGAAGATGAAATATCTTGTGGCTCAAAAATGTAATTTTAAACCTTGTGCAAAGACATTGCTTTGATTTACAAGGACATTAGTAAAAAAGAACTTGATGTAATTTCCCTCCAGCAGGAAGCACATTTTACCTGTAAGCACAAAAGCTGGTGTTGACAGAGGGAGACGAGGGCGGCGTGGGCGATGCCTCTTTGAAAGCGGGTGATACCTGTGGAGGGGTGGAGGAGAGCAGCGAGGAGCCCAGAGGCGCTGCATCATCAGAGTCTCCTGAGAAAGAAAAAAGCGCTGTGAAAGGAGGCATGCAGCATCAGGAATAACAATTTCTTGCAATTTTTTTGAAATATTGTTAAATTACAGCATACCTACAATCAGTAAACTAGCCATCTCTCAATTTAAATGACTTGAGACACAAAAATGTCTTCTTGATGACTTGCGACACTAACATGAAGCTCTTTCTTTACTATTTATTCAAAATCTCAGCATAAAAAGATGATAGAATATCAGGTTCACAGGATTAATTGATACAGTATAAATCAACAAGTCCTTCTGGGAATGATTATTAATGCCTTGAGAATATATTTACATCTAATAAGCTCATAAGGATCAACAGAAATGTAGATATGGCGATGCTGCTCAATTCATTCAGTAAAGCTGTCTAATGAAGTCTTATATAAAGGGTTAACATGCAGCCTATGACCAAACATCTCTTTTAATATTCAACAACCACAAAGTGGCCAAACAGTGGCTTGCCTGATGTTGCAGATGTTTGCTCCACAATGCCAACTTTCACCATCTGAAGAATAGAATGGAAGGTTTATTAATTTAACCACCACTTCAAAGTGCCACAAAAACCCACAGATGAACCGAAAAGTGCAGCATTTATATCGATCAGACATAACACTGTGACTGCCTGGCTAAAATTGTGCTGGTCACTCATTTGCTGCTACAACAGCCCTGACTACTCAAGGCATGGACTCCACTAGACCCCTGGAGGCGTGCTGTGGTATCTGTCACCTAAATGTTAGCAACAGATCCTTTACACCTACACTTATTTGTCCTGCACATCACACAGATGCTTGCTTGGATTGACATCTGGGGAATCTGGATGTCAAGTCAACACCTTAAACTCGTTTCTGTTCTCCTCAAATCATTCCTGATCATTTTCTTTCCTCTGTGGCAGGGCACATTATCCTGTTGAAAGAGGCCACTGCATCGGAATACAATTTTCATGAAATGGGGTACATGGTCTGCAGCAATGATAGGTGTGGTATGTGTCAAAGTAACATCCACATGAATGGGAGAAGCCAAGGTTTCCCAGCAGAACATTGCCCAAAGCATCGCATTCCCTTTGCCGGGTTGCCTTCTTTCCACAGTGCATTCTGGTGCCAGGTTTTGCCCAGGTAAGCAATGCATACACAGCCGGCCATCCACGTGATGTAAGACAAAACTGTGATTCATTAGACCAGACCTTCCTCCATTGCTCCGTGGTCGTCTTTTGCTATTCATGTGACCATTGTTGGTGCTTTCACCGGTGGACGGGGTCAGCATGGACACCCTGACAGGTCAGAAGCTATGCAGCCTCATGCATAACAAAAATGAGATGCACTGTGTAATCTGACACATTTCAGTCAGAACCAGCATCAAGTTTTTCCACAGTTTGAGCTACAGTAGCTCATCTGTGGTCTGTTGGACCATACGGGCCCGTGTTCGCTCCCCATGTGCATCAGTGAGCCTTGTCCGCCTATGACCCTGTCGCTAGTTCACCCCTGTTCCTTCCTTGGATTGCTTTTGATAGATACTGACCACTGCAGACCAAGAAAACCCCACAAGAGCTGTAGTTTTGGAGATGCTCCGAACCAGTCGTCTAGCTATCGCAATTTGACCTTTTGTCAAACTCGCTCAAATCCTCAAGCTCATCCATTTTTCCTGCCTCTAACACATCAACTTAGAGGACAAAATGTTCACGTACTCCCTGATATATCTCACTGACTAACACATGCCACGATAAAGAGAAAAAAAACTTCACCTGTCAGTGGTCATAATGTTATGCCTGATCAGTGTATTTAGGCAAGAGAGAGATAATACTTACCCCAATAAAAGGAATGAATTTCTGACATGAATCCTCATCCGGGCTGTAACGAGTGCAGGTAACAAGGAGGCACAAGGAGAGAAATTAGAGTTTAATCAAAATAAAGAAGCCGGCTCTAAAGGGAATACATGCTACAAGCATTTCCTTAACTTGGCTACAAAGAGTACTACAAAAAAATTAGAAGATTATAATTTGAAGAAATGTAAATCTAAAGTTAGTAACATTGAAATCTAGTCATTAGTAGCTTGTGCATAATGACTTTGGGTGATGCTGATTTCCATTGCTTTACATCTGGAAATAATCAAGTCCTCTCTTGCATAGGAAACTATGCAAAGCTCAGCTGCACATGCTGCTTGGATTCAACCTCCACTAAAACGGGTTCACTTCCTGACGGCAGGCCTCTGATTGGAGCTGGAGAAGCAGAGAGCAAAACATGCAAGCTTTTGGCCGATTTGGGGCCTCGAACAAAGCCATCAAATCACTGCAGCACCAGACTGGATCGACCTAAACAGGGTCATGAGGGCGTTCAGCAAGGCAGCAAGTCCATCAGGGGAACAACTCAACCACAGAGTCATAAAGGAGTAGATGAAAAGGAAGAGCACCAACCTAAGTCCAAAACCTTTTGGCTCCATGCACTACCTGTGAGAGGTAGTGCATTACAACATTTAACAAGCCTTCTACAGTGTGAACTATTTTCCTGGAAATACCCAGAAAAATAGCCGGAATAAAGTTCTACTGTGCTGTAGGTCTACGTGTTCTGAATGTAAAGATGTTCAGCGACACGAAAGGTTGTTGCTCTTGCCTTGAAGAAACCTGCCATCGCCCCCCCAGGGAAGAAACAGAGAGACTACAGAGGAGGGGGAGAGAGAGAGAGACAGCCTACAGTAGGTAACGGTTTGTTTTCCCAACACAAACACATCTCTGCTGTAATCACTTCAGAGCAGCCGGAGAGAGAGCCTGATGTCTGCCTGGTATGGATCACGACAGAGTACGTGAATATTGTTTGAGCCACTTCATCTATACTTTAATTTAATGTTTGATATCTGAAAGATGCACATGCACGTCAACCCATGTAAACAGTTGAAGATTGCTGAATTATGAACATGCACTTTATAGAAGCATTTATACTCCTCTAATTCAAATAAGCTTGTTCCACATTCAAGAGTGGCACTTCTCAATGATCTCAATAATCTCCAAATATTTTCTTAATAATTCTCACTGAAACAAATTTGCACAATTTCCAGTAACTTATTAAAATTATTTACTGAACATCCAGAAAAGTCATCTAAAGATTTACCTCAGATTTATGCATGGATATTTACCTACAGGCAAGCACATATAAAGAGTGACGCTCTCCACTATAAATGGATATATACTTGTGCTTATTGAGCTATTCCATTAAATAAAATACAAATAATAAAATCACCTGGACTTCTCCAGGACACAGCCTGTTAAAATCATTTAGAAATAAATTATATTCATACAATAAATGAATGCTGCCTATTAAAAATGCCTCATTCTGCCTGTTTAGCTACTAAACCCTTAGAGACTCATATGTGTAATTTGTATGTACATGTATAAAATGTTTGTCCGACATTAATTGATTGCGGTTCATAATTAAATAAAAGAAGAGTGCATCAACATAACACCCTATTTTTACTGACAGTGTCCACATTTCATACATCTTAGTAGATAAATAACAGACAGACATGAATGGCCAGGAAGCACGAAACAGCAGGGGGGGAGAAACAAAAGAGGCTTATTGTAAATGTTCACCTGCCACTTTAACAGCACGATTGTTCCTTGAAAATTAAGGCGGCTCAGCGCTGACAATTAATCGTTCTGTTGAGCAAACGCCTGCATAAATGCAGCACTAAAAGCTCTTCAGCGGATGCTGATTAAATTTAATTATCAAAACATTGGTCCAATTTAATCAAAAGGAACCAAATCTGCTTCCTGCAGATTAAAAGTTCACTAATTGAAATATTAAATCATGTTTATTTAATCCATACCAAAACGTGCCAATTCCTGGTTTGACAGAGGATTATGTGCAGGGTTATTACTGCTGTATCATCCATTTGAATCAGTTTTCGTTAGCATTTAGCACAGAGACGGGCTCAGCTCAGTTTACTAACCACCCAATAGTTGTTTCTTTATGAGCAGATAGAAATGATACATAAACCGTTCCCTCTCTATTACTACAACATTACTATTGACTGTTGTGTTAACCACTGCACTACGAAGCTACTAGTTTCTCTACCACAACAGCCTTGTTTGCAAAAACAGTGGGCAACTAAAGAATGGAGAAAGTAGACAGCTATTCCAACATCTCACACTAAAGTTGGTCAATTAATTAAAGAATTCGTGGGTTTTTAATCATCTGATTCCAAGAATCAGGGAAATTATCAGGATGCAAGGCTAAAAGCCCTAATGCTGATCAGCAGTAACTTAAGGTGGCACTGCATTAACCTCCTAGGACCCTGCGTCCACATATGTGAACATCACATTTTGGGTTATTTAGACCAAAATACTCAATTTTGCTCTACAAGGGCCTGATATCCACTTACGAGGACATTAAACTGCCACTGTTCTATCAAAATTTTAAACGAATATCCTCATTTGTGGCTCTCATTTTTCATAGAAACAAAAATCAGTTAAAAAAATAAAATCTGATAATTCTTTGTTTTTACATTCATCGGGCCCCAATATGCCCAAATATCAAAGAGAAATTAAAAATGCATGCTCTGGAAGAGTTCGGGTCTTAGGAGGCTAAAAACAAACATGGAAAGCAGTGGAAATAACCACATGGTGTCAGAAGCGGTTCTGAAGAACAGTTAAACCTCTGCATGTTAATAAAATACATGGGGCAGTGCTCATTTGATATACGTACAAGCAAATATTTTGGCCTGACCAATCAAAACTTGAATTCCTTTTTTAAATCGACCTCCTCTGGGCCAAACAAGAGGGGGACCCATCTGGCTTGGTACGAGTTCACAGCTCAAACGAGAGCATGCATATTAGTAGAGATGCTATCACATTAGTGCACCAGACTTGGGGAAACATGCCCATGTGTGAAAGCTCTAATGCTGAATGAGATACACATGTTTTTGAACAACCTATGCTGCCACAAGGGAGACTTGCTACAAAGGAGGCCTTGAACTAAGAAATAGGGAAACATTTAACTTTGAGACTTATAGAAAACACACACAGTGGTCAACGTGCTCCTGTCACATATATATTTTACACAACATCCCAACCAACTGGGTTATTTTATTTCTTTTTAAATATCTATATATGCTGACAAATGCAATCAGTGTATAAAGCTCCTTTGCATCCTACTGACTGATTTTATAAAAACGTCTAAATCAAAACTTTGTCTGGTGCAGCCTCAAACATCTCATACTGCTTCTGTGTCTTTGCAGCTTTAGTCTGGAAAGTTTACGGTGAAAACTTCTTATAATTTAGCCAGCTGTTAAAGCGACAAGATCCAAAAAACAATGAGAGGGTTCAAGGAGAAATGCGTGAAACACAGAGAAAGCGCATGAATCACCAGGCTACATGAGAAACAGACTATCGATCACAATACCTTACTGCAAAATCAAAATGAAAGCTCTTTTTCCTTCAAAGAAAGAAAACATACAACACAAAGATAAATCATGTTATTCACTCACACAGTGATGGAAACACAGTGATGCTTAGAAGACACACTACCCACCCCCACACAAACACACAAACCCTGCAACATTAGTGAAACTATTCACTCAGTATTTCTTTCAAAAAGGGGCTGAATGGAAAACAGAAGGTGCACCTCATTTCTGTGGCCTTTAATCTCCCCCTGAGCTAAGCTGGCTGTTTACTACTATCAAATGTTAATCTACTCTCCGTAGTTAATGTTTGCTTTAAAACCTTCTTGTATGTGTGAATAACTTGCACCATAGAAGCATACTTCCAACATATACATAATAATATATGCAGTGCAGATATTTTTAATTCAATTTGTAATGTTCAGGGAGATTGTACTAACTTATTCACTGTGGATTTCTCTTAAAAAAAACATTTGAAACCCCGTTAAAAAAACTCTGAAAGCTCTGCATTAGAAGCATTTGTTAGAGGAAACATAAAGACTCAGACTTTTTCACTGTAACGCCTAAAACATAGGCTTCCATGCATCTCTGATAACAAGCAGATTGTAACTCTATTTTGTCGTTAAATGAGGGTGAAATCCTGAGAAAAAAACCCCGCATACCTCTTCTGCTTGTAGGTGAGCATGGCCTCTGCGATAGGGAGCTGATGAGCTCCGTTAGCTCCCACCATATACTGTGTTACCCTGGAGACTACATCTGGGTTCTCCTGGACTGTAAGGGAGACTGTGATTAGTACCTGATTACAGAGTCAGCAACATACAGTATTCACTCACCAGCCATTTCATTAGGTATAACTTACTACTACCGGTATGGGTCAACTGTTGCCTTCAGAATTACCGTAATACTTAGTGTTATAGATTCGATAAGGTGCTGGAAATATTCCTCAGAGATTTAGATTTGTCGGCTACACATCCCTGATGAGAAAGTCCAGTTCCCCCACATCTCACAGGTGCTAGCGAACCTTCTATCATGTTCAATAAACTCCTTTGAGATGATCTGATTGAAAGTAGGAGCTTAAATCGAGACCACCAGACACAAAGCATTTTTCCAATCTTCTGTTGTCGAACTTTAGTGCAAACTGTAGCCTCGGTTTTATGTTCTGAGCTGACAGGAGAAGCATCTGGTGCGCTCTTCTGCTGCTGTAGCCCATCTGCTTCAATGTCTGGGGTGTTGTGCATTTAAAGATGCTCTTTAGTGTTATTGATACCTTCCTGGCAGCTCAAAGAAAATCTCCCACTCACTGGATGTTGTTTTTTCTTTTTCCTAACCATTCTCTGTAAAAACCCTAGAGATGGTTGCATGGGGAAATCCCAGTAGATGGCATGACACGTTCAAAGTCCCTTAAATCACCTTTCTCCCTCTTTTTAAGTTTCAATTTGAACTTCAGCAGGTTAATGCCTTATTAGATATTTGTGTTAACAAGCACAATAGCTGTACCTAATAAAGTGGCTAGTGAGCGTGTAACATCATAATCATGTTGCTGGTTGAAATAATCGGATTTCAGTGGCTCTTTAAAAGCTCTTTAAACTGGGAACAAATGAGTGTTATGTTGTTCAAAGGAAAGCGTGACAGCCCACCAACAACTGGAGCCTCTGGTTTGTGAAACAGGTCCCTCCAGGCAGCATCTTGGAACAAACTGTTGTATCGATAGTCAATAGTGCCGAGATACTTGGAGACTGGATGTGCACCTAAAGCCAAAGGAAGAGAAAGAGTCATGATTAAAAAAAACAGAGCAGAGCTGCTGCAGTTTGACATCAATATCACCACCGCGTTTCCACTACAACAAGGTTAAAACTAATATTAACAAGCAGCACTGCAATTTAAACAAATACAGCACTTTTAAATATTGAAAAATTTGTAGAGCACAAGACCTCTGAAAAAGCTGCTGGTCTGCTTTTCACAAATATGCGAGTATGAAAACAAACAGAAAATATCCAGATGGCTCATGAAAGTTTTTAGCTTTAGTGGTCAAATCCCACAAACTTGCTTTTGCTTCCTTACAGTGAGGTCCTGAGAACACGTCGCTTTCTAATTTCTCTAATTTGTGCCTCCTTGTCTCCTCTGTCCTCCGTCCTCCTGCCTGTGCCTCTGTATGCCATGCAAAGGACGTTAGCCGGTGGAGGTCAGAGGTTGGAGGAGAGAGGAGGCTTGCGTGAGAAGATATAATTGAGGATGCACACTTATATCATCTGCAGAAGTATTTTTACATGCAGCGTAACAGAGTTGCACACAGCTGGGATATATAAACCAGGGAAGGAGCAGAATAATTTATGTCTATTCATAAAGTGTTTGAATTATTTATAACTCGATCAACTATTTGATTTTATTTAGAAGTGGACTTAAAAATAAAAATGTCCCAAACACAGTTATATCAGGGATACAGCAGGCTTTGAAGCAAGGATGTCTAAGGATTTTGATAAATGCCTGTCGCCTCAGCTCCTCTCTCCTTCTTTCTTCCCTGGTTGAAGGGACTAAGATTTGAGGAAAGGAATCGAGGAGGCACAAACTGAGAAATGAGAAAGGAGCCCTGTATGACTTCCTGTTTAGCAGCTTCACTGCTGATTCTGACTGACTGTGAAAGCAAAACCCAATATATTAACTTATGTGAGGCTTGTTCTGAGGATCATGCAGTATGTAATAGGTTCTGTTTGTTTGTTAGCAGTCCAGCATCCATAGTTTTCAAGATAGAAAAGCTGACCTTGACCTTCCTTGTTAGTGCCCAAGGTCAAAGTTGAAAAATGTTTTGGGAAATCGTATAAAGCAATTTTTTTCCAAGTAAGTAGTAATAGTTTCAATTTGCTGTCACAAATGAATATATTTTTAAAAAAGTTTTTACAGCTTACAGAAGGCAAAGATTTCAGCTGGCTCTGCTCTAGTCATATGGGTATGAAGATAATAAAATACACCTTTTTAGAATGTAATGCTTCTAGCACACAGGTCAAAGGTTAGACATCAGCGTGTTGTTATAAAAGCAGGCTGACGTCAGCATGTTGTAATAAAAACATAAAACATCAACGTTTTAGTATAGCCCTTCGCGGGAAGCTGCGCTTGCTGAGTGCTCTTGAGGCAAAGTGGAAGCATTTAGGAACCATAGCAACTCAGTTCAACGGCTACAGAGCAGGGTCGCAGAGTGCTGAGGTCTATAGTGTGTAAACATCACCCACGCGCTGCTGACTCACTAACTGCAGAGCTCTAAACCACCTCTGGCATTAACATCAGCACAAAAACTGTGTGCCGGGAGCTTCACAGCACGGCCTCACAGTTCCTGTAGGTGTAATGTGTAGGTGGCCCAACACTTCTGTCCATATAGCGTACGTGATGAGGTATGCTTAAAGGTTACATGGATAATCTTCCATAACAGTCTAACTCCACCTCTAGCCCCCAGTCCTCCACCCATCCTAACCATTTGCTTCTGCTGTAAGTGGCAGCTGTAAAGTTTAATGGGCCTCCGTTTGTCAGTGCTCTACCTCTTTACCAACTTTAAAGAAAATCATCAAAGTAGTTTTTGCCTAATTCCACTAACAGACAGCAACAAAAACATGACCTTACTGGTGCACATAATAACAGAAGAGACAAGAGCTACACCGTCACAAACCTAGGGGGATGATGAGAAACCTCATGTAGCCGAGCCAGTCAGGAGTTTTGTGGGAAAGGTGGTCCACAAAAAGCCTCAGAACTGCACTGAGGTAGTGCTGCGCTCCGGCCACCGCTATCTTTATAGGAACAGGCGTCTGGGAGTTACAGTTGCAGCTAGGGAGAAAAATGAGCAGCACAGCTCTGGATTACTGTAACATTAATCCACAGTGTCCGTGCTTTCATAAAACATGAGAGGCAGACTTACAATCTCTGTATGCGGGAGACGATGGTGTTGAACGCAGCTTGGATGTCGGCCGTGGTGCAGGTGCAGACCACCGGCAGATGGTGGTTTTGCAGCATGTCTGAAAGATACTGAGAGAGGAGGGACTCTATTATCTGCCAGTTGTTAATGCTCTCTAAACCTTTAAAAATTACTGGCCAAAGAAAAAAAATAAAGGCGGTATAACAATTAATTAATTAAATGACCTAAATGAAAACAATATACAAGTAAGACCTTTATCTTTAAAAAGGCCTGCTGCTTACCTGGCCCTGCCAGTCAGACGTGTTGATGAGAATGATACTATCAGGGAGGTGGTTATCAGATACCAGGATGTGGTTAAGTTGGTCATACACTGTTTTTCTGGGAATCTAGGGAAGTAAAATAGGTAAACCTTAATGTTAGGTTTATGTTAATGTAGGGTCTCAGACTTTTCTTTTCTGGCACACTCTATTAGACATGTCTGTGAATACATTAACACACACACACTTATTACAATAAGCACCTCTGTCCTATATATAAGCTGCCAAAACAGTGACTCTCTTGCTCTTGAGAACAATCTTCATATTAACTGTTTTAACATTCCTGGGCACTGGCTTATGCCTTCTGGCTGAAATTAGGTGGTCTGGTTTTGAGTTCACCCTGCCGCCCTTTGTTATGTGTCTTCCACCTACACGTTTTCCCTCCTTTCTTGTCTATTCTTCACTGCTAAACTGTCAAATAACGGCTAAATGCCAAAAATACATTTTTAATATTCAGAAAATCTTTTCCACACCTGTGAATTCAAGAAAACTCAGTTTTTGGTTTGTTTTTGGTTTCCCATGCACGTCTACCCTCCTACCTGTAGGTGGCATCTGGTATCCAGAGACCGCTCATTGTCCAGGCTGTTGGCCCTCTCATTCTGGGGCCTGCTGGGTTGGCGCTCCTTCAGCGACGTGCTCCTGCCTCGCCTCCCTGCCAACTTTGGTTCCTGCCTGAAAGCCAAAACAGCAAAGGAAGAGAGAGACAGAATCGTTTTTTCCAGCCTCGTGGAAGTTAAACAATGTGTACCTCAAGTTTTCTTTGCATTCAGACATAAAGAATCATGCGTGCGCATTTACAGCGTTGCCTTTACAGGCTTGAAATAAGCGAGTTATCATTAAATTATGTATATTTACCTGTTGGATGAAATGATAAGAGACTCTGTTTTGGTCATTTTGCCACTTGGTGGGAGTCTCTCTAAAAACGTGTCCATGTTGTCCATCTCCAGCTCTGTGGTTGGGGTCACCGCCTCTGGCTGCTCCTGAGGGAAAACAAAAGCAGAGAAAAACAGGAACAGTGTTTATGAGCTAAGAGCTGGCAGATGTGTTTGTGCATTCTTGCTCTTCAACACTTTTTCACATCTTAAATGCCTTAAGGATCGTCTTTGGATTACAGGTTTTATTGACAGCCTTATAGAGATATTCTTTAGCCTTTCTTAAATATAATAACATAACAATATTGAGTCAGTGCATCAATCTGAAAAAGCTTAGGTTCACACTCACAAAAGGGATGTTATCAGACACGCCGTCATCCCCGGTGCACTTGGTTTTATCTGGGTCAACCTGGAACGAGGTTGTGGGAAGAATAATAAACATCACCTGGATTTGATGGACTCTGGAAAAGTAAAGCATTGTCCGACTCGACATATCATCATGAATTGTTAGTTCAACAAAAGCCCTACAGCTTCACAAACAGGCAACCAGAGGGCTAAACCTGAAGGCTCAAGGAAAAATCTGAGCCAGAGAAGCCATCAGAGCAGCTCAGTGGTTACGCTGACCTGCCTCCAGCTGTTCACTCACATGTTATTTAACTAATTTGTTTAAGTGAAGGAGGAGATTTGAAATCAATTAATGTGGAAAGATATGCAGAAACTACTTGAGGCCTTTTGGTGTTTCACAATGCGCTCGTGTGTCGAGGGTCTCACCGGGCTGGGAGGCTCCCTGTGGCTCCGGCTGCTGTGGATGCTGCCAATCTCAGTCTGAGAGCTCGAGAGGGAGAGACCCTCAAAATATGGCCTGAAACAGAAGAAGAATACATTTGTCTCACATCATGTAAATATACCTGCTGAGGTTTACTGACTTGGGAGTCTCCTCTGAGCGAGAGAGTAAGTACACGGCCAGTTTGTCTTAAGACCAGAAATGAGTTCAGTGGAAAGGTGGCTGTCAAGAAGCCATTCCTAAGAAAGAGAAACAGGGAGAAAAGGCTGAGCTATGCCAAATTACACAAGAACTGGACTGAAAATCAGTCGTATGGAGTGATGAATCCAAACCTGAAAGTTTGAATTGTACAAACTCTGTTTTGACTTGCATATTATATTACCAAATAAGTTTTCACGTGTCCCAATAAACTTTGCACCTGTTTCCCGATTTCTTAGCCAAACATAAAGAAATGAGTCTTTTGCGCCGTTTTATAAATAGTTTTTAAACATTTTCACAATTCAGGTCATTTTCAGAAAAATATGGACCAACTGTAACAAATTAAAAAGAATTTCTGCCAACGTTACATTAGAGCAGGTAAAACGGACGTAGCTGCTGTGAACTGGTTTGCTGACTTACACAGTGAAACCACATTAGACTGATACACCAAGTAAACTACAGATTCACACCTTGTCAATCACAAAGTGGCCACATCCTAAAGCGTGCCCCTCCTTTGTCGTCTCTTTTAAGGAATATTTGAGGGAATATCTTGTAAACGGGAAAACTATTTACAAAATAAACGTTGTGCTGTATTAACGAAGAGCTGAAACTAGTAAAGGAGAACATAAACTCAACATGTTTATTGAGGTCACAGATCAAAGTAAGCAATAGGTGCTTTTCTTACCAATTTCTATACAATAAAAGATATGTCTGCAACAGGAGGACTGCCCTCTGCTGGCGATTAGAAAGACCAGAAACTTCATCTGTTTTTTATATACAGTCCATGTAGTCTAACCAGCAGGAAATCCATGGACACCAAGGATAAGTATGTCACTCACTTGAGTTTAGGTTTCGGCGTGCTGAGGACACTGTCGTCGTCATCCATGTCTGGGCCGCTGTCGCTGGGGTTCTCAAACTCCACGCTGTCCAGGTCCACATCCTCCTCCTCCACATCGGGAGGTGGCTCTGCAGGGTCTTGCTCCGAATCCAGCACCTTCCCAAATACAAACATCACATATCCGATGGCTCTGCGGCTCCACAGCCAGACAACCAGACCAAAGCAAGACAGTGACACTCACCTCATCTGAAACTCTGAACCTCTTCAGAAGAGCCACCACACGCTGCTTAAAGTTCTGCTGCTAAAACACAGGAGAATAAACGCAGAATCGCACGTCAGATTGTGACCTAGTTCTGATTTACTTCAGCCAGTACAAAAAACAGCTGCAGCCACTACTGAGCAGGAGCTCCTCCAATTTAGTCATTTTACCAGCAGTAGATACATTTGCAGTGTTGGCTGGGTATCGATTTTGCCGTGTGTGCTCATGTAAATCAATAATCAAGCAACATCATCCTCCATCTGCTTTCTGAGGCTTTCATCTGCTGCTCCGGCTTGCTGAGCCTTATAACATCCATCATCTGCTGTTTAGGTTTGTTGAAAAGCAGCTAATTATAGGTGTGAGAGGTTTCTTATAGCAGTTTTCTACATCCAGAACCTTCTTGCACTATGTAGTAGTTTTACCTCAGGTATAAACAAATGAATAATGATTCTATGGAGCAAAAACAGGTAAAACCCACGAGTCAACTGGAGTCCCGGGGTCCTTTGTTTTATAATGCAGCAACAAAGCTTCAACAGAATCTGGAATTCTTTTTTTGTTGTTCAGAACACATGCCAAGGTAAAGAAAGAAACTAAATTATCTTTGCAAGAGAAGCCAATTAACCTTGGTTAAGCTGTTAGAGTGCAGAAAGGCGAAAACAGCAATAAAATTAATCTAAAGCTCTCTAATTAACACGGTACAGCTTTTTTCATCAGGCCAAACTCTTAAAGGTTAAGTTGTCACACTGTGGTTGAATGGAGAATTAACCACACATTCCCTGTCACAGAGAAAGCTTTGTTTCTCTGCAGGCAGAGATGCTCAGAGTAGACCTCCAGTTGCTGTTTCACACGTCTTACTCTGGTGATGGATGGAGTCCTTACAATCGACCTCCTTTGCTTCTTTGGCTTTCTCACGTCATACTCGTCATCCTCAAGATCCTGAAAACATGAAGGACACAACATGTATATTTTTAAAAATAATACAGCGAGAATACAGACTGACCTGAATAATGTAAAACATTTTATCCCCCAACCTGCAAAAGCCTTTAAAAATAAATAAATTAATTAAATTACCTGTGGCTGCACGGCATCATCACTGGCCTCCTGCTCTGAGGAGAAGCTCTCGTACTCTTCTTCTGAGTAGTTATCTGAAGACAGCAGGTAAAGACTTTGAGTGTAGAAGATGCTTCATACATTTTTCGATGACCCTTTTAAATTTGACAACCAGCCAGGTTCTAAATATACACACAGTGTTGCATGCTACCTGGATATTATCGCTTTCAGGGTGATTAGAGAAAGAAAAGTGGGGAAAAAAACACTCTAAACCCTGTGAACCGCCACTCGGTTTAACTCATCAAGCATATTAGGTGATTATGATGGCGTCGCACTGTTTTTGCCTCAAAGCATCAGGGGTAATGAGAAGCAAAGCATACCAGAGCATTTGATCTTCTGTCCTCCCTGCAGGGCTGCCTCCTCATGGTCTATTGGCTGACTGGACAGGGAAAAGATCCAGATCTCTGCCACTTTTCCAAGCATGTCTTTCTGGCTGCTGCACAGAGGCAGAACCTGGCCTCCCTCTGTCGGGTGCTGCATCACCTGCGAGAGGCCAAACATCATGAGTGAGAGAGGAAATTCCTGTGACTTCATTACAATATACAGCAGGAGCCCACTTTTATTGCATGAGGAATTCCCAGTTTAACACATACTGTACTGCTCTGCGAGTTGCACACCTTGGTGCTGCCCAGTTCAGCCACCTCCTGAAGGTGCTGTACTAGCTAAGAGGCTTCACACAAACAGCTGAAGGTCAAATGCCTTCTTCCACGGCACCTCAGCAGAGAACAAACCCAGGTCACTTGAGGACAATACTGCTAGAAATCAGACCGAGCCTTTCTGTTCCAACACAGTCTCACGAGACTGCATACATCCTCCTGCGGCAGCTTACACTGTATCTTATGTGGTAGGTTTTGTTCACAGATTTAAATCCTTTAGCTGAAACTGTAGGGACCGTTTCTTTCTTTTGAGTCAGTACAGCTCCGTGCTTCTTCTTTTCCCCCCGATTTCAGCTGCATAAATGTTTTTTTTATCCTTCTCTCAGCTGCCGAGATGTGACCTTAATAAGCTCCGCTGAGCTTTGTCAGCCAAATGGGAACTCCTTGGTGGATCAGCATCATGTGCAGTGAAATCAAGCCGTTCATTTGTGTCTTCAAGGTTTTCTTAAAACACTAAAAGCCTGTTTCTATTATTTCCTCTATTTTTAACCTCTTTCTGAAGCTGCTGTACATATGTTTGATGACTTTACAAATGCTTAATATCTCATGCCAACATCATGGAACTGCACCTAAAACAAATAATTCATCTGCCAAAAATATAAGAGAATAAATGCATTAAACCTGTGTTATTGCTATTAAATTGTTAGTTTTCTTCATGGTGGTTACAGAAAATGTTCAAAGAGAAGTTACCTTTTTTTAATTTAGATTTTGAAAAGATGAAAAACAGGTCTGCTGGACAAACATTCAGTACAGAGTCTCTGAAGCAGCTGTTCACTACCATAACGAGGTACAAGGCATGACAAAGATATGATATATTACTATATGCAGCCTCAGCATAATTCAAAACAGCAGCAAAGAAACTCAAAATTATTACGAAAACCTGCTAAGAAATCTAAAACTGACTATAAACTATCACCACAAACACAAAAAGAAACTAAAAAACTAAAAAGGCACAAAATGACTTGCAAACAACAAAGAGAGTCAAAATAAGACACTCAACCCTACAAATAAAAAAAAATCACTCAAATATGATGGAATAAAACAATAAAGACTTAAGACTAACTACGATCCAATAGAGTAAAACTTAAAAAATGACTGAATGAAGGAAGTAAAAACCAAGAAAAAAAGACACGAAATGTAATAAAGTAAAAGCCAAACCACTGCAAAGAGAATGACCACAGAGAACCAACACAACAACAACACCAACAACTTGATTTGTGGTTTGAGATTTGAGGTCGCTGTGTGTTTCTTTAAGTTTGAGAGTCTATATAGGACAGGATCTTTTACAAGTCTGTGCCAAGGGCTCATAATCAGTCACTAGGTTTTTGGACGAGCACAAAAAGCCGCCTGAGATCTCCTTGGGTTATAAGCCCTAATTTGGAAGATACTTTTATTAGAACTTATAAAGCTCTAATTTGAACAACAATAAAACCTGTATTTATTCAGTAAAAATCAAAATCTGGGTTGAAACACAAAAAAACAACCTATCCACACAGAGTGACACGTTCAGGATAATTTAAGGTTTTCAATTATTACTTTTCAGATTTAATTGTTTTGGCACGATGGTAGAAAAGTGACCGGCACTTTTCTGCTATTAAAGAGAGACTTGAGAACACAACACAAAGTGCAGCAGAGCTAAGCTATCATCAAAATAAAGCACACTTGTATCCTGAACCCACTGTTAAAACTCGAAGAGTACAACATGAGCATGAATGCAGGGCAAGACCGTACCTCTGACATATCGATAGATCCAATTGCGAGAGTCTTGTAGCCTAAAATGGTTCGGTTCTTGTATCTTTTCCGCCGCTGGAGCATGATCTGCAGCTTGTTTCCTTCCCGCTTTAAGAAGTGTGGGTACTGAGTGTGAGAGAAACAGGAAAACACAGAGGAAAAAGTGTAAGTAACTCCATAGGTTGGAGTATAGATTTGGACAATAAAGCAAAGGTCTGTTAACAATAAGTGGAATATAGAATATCAACAAAGTCCATAAAAAGACAAAAAACAAAAACATATAGTAGAAAAAGCCAAAACTGCTGTCCAAAACCATCAGCGAGGCAAACTGGAGGACTGCGGGACATGTTCCTTCATTAGAGAGGTGCCGTAGTTTTCCTTCGAGCCAGCTGCACATAAGCGTAAACTGATGAACTGTTCTCCAAAATGACGAATGTTAATTATTGCATAACGAGCAATTCAAACATCCTCAGTTAAAAGTCGCCTAATCTGCCTCTTCATCACCCTGTGGGTGTGTTTTTGAAACCGAGCTGACTGAAAATAGTCCAGAGACACGCCATTAAAGTTTGCCTCAGCCTCCAGCTTGTAGTGAACGCGTGCGTGTGCGACTTGATGCTGACTTTGTCGTTGCCAGGCTTAATATCCGTGCACGTTCAAAGACTAATACATGGTTTCAGCACTGCGGAAAATACATTTCTTCATTTCTTTCAATGCTCAAAATGATCTATATTGGAACAGCGTTACCATGGCAACTATGGCAATAAACCTCATCCCACACATAGTTAACAATGTCAGATGTTACCTCGAAGAAGAACAACAAATGCAGAGTTAAGACCTGTTCCCATATGGTTTATTTGGGAACATATGTTTGTTTTTTGGGTTTTTTTAAGGTGATGATTTTTTTTTTTCTCCTTTACCTGCAGTGAGAAGGTGAGAGCCAGATCAGTCTCCACAGACCCACTGGGTGGCAGCACAATCTCATGGGACCTTAAAATCCGTTTGGAGCCCTGCAAAAAACACACGTGAATATTTAAATAATAAAAAAAAATAATAACCTTTCGGTGTTTAATTTAATGTGCACTCTATGCTGAAAGTATTCACTCTCTCTGAAAGCTGCTACTTATTTTGCAACACTTTATAGAGTGTGCATAAAACTCTGGAGGATTAAACATCATTTAAGAAGGACATAAAATGATGTGTACTACCATTTAAAAACAAAACATTTTTTTAAATGACCAAAATGAGATCATTCAACGTGACGACCTCAAACAGGACACGCAAACCACATTCTGTTGTGTTGTGTTTGTGTGAGCAGTTTATAACTGTATATAGAGCGTACCTGGATTTTTACTGCTATGACCACAGAAATCAGCTCTTTATCAAGTTCCCTCATGACAACCAGCTTCTTCAGGGTCAGACTGCACAGTCTAAACACAGACACACGGAAAGAAATGAAGGCAGGAAAACATGTTTAGTTTCGTACTGCTGGGGTGTTTTTAATAAGCACAAACACATGAGTCATTCACAACAACCCAGATGGTGAGTTTACTAAACACGCACTCATGAAAAGAGATGGACGGCCAACAAACAGCACAAAACACGTACAGTACTGTGCAAAGGTCTCGAGCCGCCACTTATTTCTTTAGATTTCCTTCTATGGAGTCAGACTTTCTTGTAATTTATAGTTCTCCAGGCTTTCTGACGGTCTCTCAAAGTTTTTCTTTGGACACCGGCTGCTTTTTCACTTATTTTCAGATCAGTCGTATAACCTGTGAATTATTCAAGCATAAAAACTGCACCTAACTCTATAAAAACATGCAACACATAACACAGTTTGACAGGTATAAAAATATGATTTTTGCACTAGGATGACTCCCAAAGAGCTATCAACTGAAGACTTATTTATCACATCATGGTGTGTAGTGTGTTCGTGGCTAAAAAACTGCAGCAAATGAACGGTATCTAAAATTCATGTCTTTAAAGGAATAGGAAAAAATCCAGTAAAGGCCTAACACAAGACATGCGAGATTCATCTGGCCCTTCAGTTGATCCATCTAGTGTTCAGTGACGCCTCATCAGAAATGGTCTCAGTGGAACGGTGGCTTTCAAGTAGCTATTTTTATAGCTGACGTATGCCAGATTACATAAGAAGTGGACTCACAATGAGTGGCAACAGGTCTTTTGGAGCGATGAATCCAAATTTGAAAGTTTTGGTTTAAATTGTCATTAATATGTGTGGAGGAGGTCAGGAGAGACAGTGAATGTCTGGTGGAGGCTCTGTCATGGTTTGGGACTACATTGGACCCAGTGGTGTTGGGGATCTTGCCGAAATTGATAGATTTATGAACACAGAAATATAATGTCACACTTTTTTTCCATGTTTGTTTTCACACGTTTCAATAATTTCCCATTTTCGAAACAGAAAGGACCCTCTGTATTTTTCCCAAAGATACTGCCGGCGTGATCGAGCCACCGACCCACTCTACCTCCTGAGAGTCTGTATAACCGTTTGTGGGTTGTAGCATTGACACATTTAGTAAGAAGAAGAAGAAGAAAAAAAAAACTGCCTTTAGGCCATGTTGCCAGAAAGACTTTCATTTAAACTTCTGTTGACATTTTTCTTTTAAAACTCTTTAACTGTGACTTTAATGGATATCTCCTGCAAAATAGGTACTCCTGCAAATAGTAATAAGTCTTCTTAGAGCTGTCGCTGTCTAGAGTGGAGGAATAGCTGCCATTATATACAGCGGACATAAGACACAAGCGCATGATTGTGTTGATTTTTACCACAGATTTAATGACATATCAGTACAGAAGCTCGGGGATTCACAGATTATGCAGAGGGAGGTGTTGCAAAAGTATGTCTTTGCTTCGGGTTTTGACTTCCAGTGCTGATGTGTAATATTTGTCTGAAATCGAGAGGTGCACAACCGGCAGAAACGGCAGCTTATAACAGCTAATGCGATATCATTTTGATGTAAGCCGGATGGTGGGTATAATGAGCCCCTTACTCTTCTCTTTGATCCAACTGTCTACCAAATATTCACATTTAGGAACTTCAGCTTTAATTAATTTCGACATCAGGTTGCAATCAAACATGGGACCTGAAGCAGCCCATGAACACCTAAAAGTGATCTCCGTTCAGCGTAATCACAAAAAACTCCCACATAACTGAAAGTGAAGTTCACACAAACATTTTCCTACACTTCTTAGTCTAACTTGAAGGGAATCAAGGGCGTTGCAGCAGGCTGAGCTAAATCCTCTTAGTCGTCATCAACCAGTAGAGCAGAAGAGCAACAGTGAAGGAGAACAGTTGCGGGGTAGCATTGTTAGGGTGGTGTGTGTTGAGGGGGTGGGGTGTGTTGGGGTGGGGGGCTGCTTTAACAAGCCTGTCACGACTTTTTTCAGGCACTTCCTCACAAAACGTAAGAAGAATAAAAGTTTTGTGTGTGTGTGTTTTTTTTCTCCCCTAAAGGAGCCATTCTTTCGAGGCACTCTTTGGCTGCTTTGACTAAATCATTCAGAACAGGCTCAGTCTGGAGGTCAACCATTTATCATCTGGCTCTCCTTTTTACGGCAAAATTAAACAGTGTGTTCACAGGGCTGCTACTTCGAATGACATCACTCCTAAATTATTCGGGTGCATTCAAAGTTGTCCAGCAGTAAAAGTAGCTGTTCACCGAGTTTTGTTGGTTAAAACAGCCATGGGAGGCACAGGAAAGAGAAATGTGTGAGTGAAAGACCAAGGAGTCTGCATTATTAAACCATCAACCATATTCAATGTCATTTAGAAAGACTGTCTGATTGACCTTGCAAGTAATCTCACTCCTCTCTGACTTTCCTATTTTGAGAACAGGAAATGAAGAGGTGAGGCGGCACCAGTATCAGTCAGAAGCTTCCAAACTGCACAGCCTGCTGAGCGACAATTATAAAGTTGTGTCTCTGCAGAGAGGAGAGGTATCAATCATCCTCGAGAGAAAGGAAAACACTGCGACAGAGAGATGAGCTGCCATGACAATGGCAGGTCTGAAGAAGCCCTAGCAGGCTGAATGAAGACCTTTCTGTTCTTCAGCTGAGACAGGACCCAAGAAATCCCAGGCACAATGGAAGCAAGCCAAATGAAGGCTCGCATTGTGTGCGAGCTGCCTCACACGCAGACAATATGCAGCATTCTTGTGCTCCTGTTTTGTATTCTACCCTGTTCCCAATGGTCCCAAGCCCACAACAGCATCTATCTGAGCTATGCTATAGGTGACTAGATGTTGATTTGAGCAGGCACTGACAGCTGAATGATATCTGCAGCACAGACTGCTTTGCTGTAAGTCACATTTGGCTTTTTTACGGTATTTTGCAGCATTGGGGCCAAATTGACTTAAAGAAACTAATGTCAACCACTGATATCACATGACTGGTCAAACAACCCTCTGACGTTTGTTTGAGTTTCATGCTGAATAACAGTGGTCACAGTTTTGGCCCTTTCACTAAGCAGTGGAGTAAAAATGTATACGCTTTGCAAATGTAGAATTTATTGCACAACTGTTGCATTGGATTGCATCAAATCTGAAAAACAAAGTGTACCAAATAAACCCATCTATATACAGTACTGTGCAAATACTTGAGACACCCCCCATTTCTTTATATTTTGAGATGAAAACAGGAAATAGATGCAAGATGTATTGAAATGTGCTAACATGTGTGGAAATACAGTATATAAGGCAAAAACAGAGTTTGTGAAATTCTAATGAGCTCAAAAGTGGATATTTGGTATGACCTCCCTTATTCTTCAACACAGCTTGAACTCTCTTAGGCAAACTTCTAGAACAGAGGAGGCCAATCCAGCTTCCAGCTTCCACTCACTGGAGACACTCTGTGTTGCACCTCCCTCCTGACCTCCTCTGTACATGCCGATTATGATTTGAACCAAAGATTTATATTCATCACAACACTGACTTTCAGTCCAGTTCTGTTTTAATTTGGCATAAATCGACCTTTCCCCCCCTTTCCCTACCTTAAGAATGGCTTCTTGACAGCATCCTTTTAACGGGACCATATCTGATGAGGCTTCAGTAGAGGGATCAGCTGAAGTGAAGACCAGATGTATCTCTCGAGTCCTGTGGCAGGTCTTTGCTAGAGCTTTTCTTTTCTATTTCTTAAGGACATGACTTTTAGATACTGTTCACCTGCTGCAGATAGTTTTTTGTTTGTCTGCCACTTCTTCTTTTGTCCTCCACGTGTCCAGTTTTATAAAAAAAAAGTCACACTGCACACTCTGCAAACATATCCCAAGCTTTTGACTAATACTTCTTTTGGAATCACCGTGCTTTTGAAATAATAATATTTTCTGTATGTCAAGCTGTTATCTTCAGCATTTTTCAGAGATTCAACCAAAGAAGTAAAAAAAAATGAGGGGTGGGTCAAGACTTTTGGACTATACGTTAGATACTGTATGACGACATTGTGCTGTTCCTAAGAAAATGTATTTATTTTTGCATAATTCCCATCTCTGCCTGAGCAAACACCATGTAGCCTGCAGATGTAGTACGAGACATCTGTAGTACCACCTAAATATGTCTGATATTCTGCTCATCCATGTTTTTCCCCCCATCTCAAAACAAAACTAAACAAAAAGACAGAAAAGAAAGACTGGAGCAAATACTAGAGCGGTCATCTTCTTAGGCCTGAAACTGCAAACCTATTACTACAAAGCCAACAAAAATGCAGCACTTAAGATGGTAAGCAGTAAATCTAAATGCAGACGTAAACGTTACCATTCACTTTGTCCACTTTAGTGTTAATTGGGCCATTTTTACATTATGCAATCCCATTACCGCTCTATGCTATAACACTGTGACGTATGGGCAGGAGAAACTGTCATCAGCTCAGCCTTGAATGTTAAGTGCATAATTTCATTCAGCTGAGTATGAAGCCAGGACTAAAAAGGTTAATAGCTCTGTTTCTGTGCACAGCACAGACTCTCAGGAAGCCTTTAACAGTGAAGTACTGTAACATATTGTAAATCATGATCTGATAATTGCCCTTTCACAGGGAAGCTTCCAAGTGAAAAGTTACTGGTCATCGATGCTAACAAGGAAAAACGATGGACGTCATTTTTATAATTTCTGAGTGTCATATGTTGTAAAGACATCAAGAAAATCGGCTACACTCGCACCGGAGTTAATAATGTTAATTGATGCTTAATATTAATAAAGTGGTTTTACCAACAACATAACTCCAGGGAAGCTTCCATTAGTTTGCTTGAAGGCTGTAAAAGTTGGTGAGGCCGTGAGGAGTATCAGACTCAGCCTGAACAGCTTCACTGTTCCAAAGAACAATATATGACAACAATGCACAGTGCTGGCGTTTCACTCAGCAGCTGCTGCCTTTTGCACTCTCCATTGAACTCGAAGAGACTCCCACCACTTTGCTACCTCCAGCAGATGCGTGCACATATCGACCCTCATGCACAGCCGTGCTGCTGGCGGTAGAGCAAAGAAACCTGTTCCCTGTTCTGTCCCCTCTCCGTCACCCCAGGGGAGACTCCGGCCTTAAGAAACACACGGCCTGCCGCCTCGAGCGTGGCCTGCCAAATCCCGATCCAGTGGCCAAGCTCGGCACAGATGCTCTGGCAGAGGGAATTACCATCAGTGTGGTGCTGTGATAGCACGATCACATTTGCTGCTTCTGCCAACAGCAACACTCTGACAGGAATTTGTTTTGGTGTCACTGAAAATAAACACCATTCAGTGGTGTAACAGGACCGAATCATATCGATTCCACACACTACAAGAAATGTCTTGAAATGTGTCTATTATGCTCTCGAATCATGAACTTTATCATTTGGATCATTGAACCTACTCTGTTTAAAAAAAAAAAAAAAGAACTAAAAAAAAAAAAAAAAAAACTTACACTGATTTTTAGTAAAAGCTTTACCTGCACAGCAGACAGTCAAAAGTATCAGCGCTGTCTTACAATCCATCTTCATTAACTGTATCTGTCCACTATTCCCTGCATGCTTTGAGCAGTCTGATAAGTAGAGGGAGAAGAAAGGATATTTGCATCAGCTCCTCCTAAACAATAAAAGAGAAAAGGTGAATAATAAAAAAGGTTTTACTCAAAAACGCTGTACTTCAGTCAAGAATATATATATTAGGTTTTATTCATTTAAAAGTACAGTTATTTCAGTGTGATAAACATGTTTTCCTTTCTTGTAAAGATTCATGCTTTGCATTTCTAAAAATGTTAGTCCTTATAGACTTTCAAATATAATTTACAAATAAATGTGGAGAGTGAAAATATAAGGAACATTGATTTAAAAAACATAAGCTCCTATAGATTATGTTTGGCTATTTAAATCTGAGCTACAGCTTTATTCACACGTTAAGCTGGAGTCATCACTGATCTCACTGTTTTCTAAAGGTGGAGACTATTTGTTTTCTCTTTTCCCTTCATTTATTTTTTATACATCAAGAAGGATTTGAAGGATTTTGTGTAGCTGTTAAAATTGCCTTTTGTCACTATCAGTGTCGAGAACATTAATAAACAGCAGAATCTTCAATCTTCAGCCTGTTCATCTGTAGATACAACTGCTGTCTGTTTTTGTCTCTGGGGAAGGTAAACCAGCTTTGAACTGACTGAGAATAACAGACTTTAGCAATGTTGTAACTTCTCACACCTGCTTCTATATATAAGTATATAAGTAATAAGTATAAGTAAAAATATATAAGTAAAAATCTTCCCCTTCCAAGTAGAGACTTCGAAGCACCGGCCCCATCTTGTAGTTGGTACTAAAACTATGAATGATATTAGAGAAGTATATTCTTCTCTGCCTTCCATGATGTGAATTGGAATGAATTTGGAAGTCACTGTTAATTTGTGCTGAACCTGGACAATTGAGATGCATTTAAATGTTAGATTCAATTTTCAAAACATGATATGGCATATTCATTGAAATCAGGACTACACCGGATGCATTACAGACAAAGCCAAATGCTCTGTGTCATTGTGATAAATAGAGGAAGTATTTTTGTATGACTCCTCTAGTATTTAACTCACTGTGTACTATCTGGCACAGTAATACACTGCTGTGTCCTCAGTCTTCAAATTGTTCATCTGTAGATAGACTTTACTGCTGGAGTCATCTCTGGAGATGGTGAATCTACCCTGCACAGACTGGGAATAAAAGATAGGAGTACTAGGTATATCTATATAAGCAATCCACTCCAGTCCCTCTCCAGGAGCCTGTCTGATCCAGCTCCACTCTGAGCTTCCAAAGTTAAATCCAGATGTTGTACATGTGAGTCTGTGTGGCTCTCCAGGTCTTTTGACAGCTGGTTCAGACTCTGTTATGGTCTGACCTTTAACACAACTTGAAACAAAGAGAGCAACTAACAGGACTGTTAGCCTCCTGTAAGCCATACTGACAGTGTGTTGGGTATGTTTACAACTCTGCAGAACTCCTTTAAATATGATCATGTAACGTGATTCTCACTAGATCACTGACACTGTGTTTACATTAAGCTCCTCCTATCACATTCAAATTCTGTTTCTAAAATCAACTTTGAAGTTGGGAATTCAGATTAACAACAAAATTTTAAAAAATCTAATTCTCGTCCAAATAAGAGATTTTGTTAAAATTGGAATGAAATTTGAAATTAATTATCTAACCATAATTATTATGCAACTAGTGACTGGTTCTCCATTGTTAAAACAAACAAAGAAAACATTGGTAAAACCATATGAAAAAAAATCCCTGACTTTTGTTATGGAAAATCTTAAATGAAATTGCAACCACCAGGTGAGCGTGTCTTTTGAAGTGAGGTTTATTAAAAGAAAAACGAAAAGAAAACAAAACACTGCAGTGGAGAAAATGATCAGATCAACGGGGGGGGGGGGGGGGGGAGTCAATT
>VUQG01018905.1:0-12118 GCA_015106755.1 Etia nguti
GCCCACTCACACCCTGGGCCATCTGACCTCAGGAAATCACATGATAGGGTGGGGCCAGGTTTCACAATGAGCTCACCTGAAACCCTGGCTGATTGTGACCCACACCCGTTTTCACACCTTGGCTCATGTGATTAGGTAGAGGATCATCAGGGGGTCCTTTGTCCCTCTTTGGGGGGACACTCCCACTGGGTTTAAATCTGGGACTCTCCACCATTTGACCTTTAGAACTAAAGAAGCTTCTCGGATGAGAGGTGAAACGTCTTCAAGCAACTTAAAGAAGTCCAGACGCTTTTCTTTCCAAGCTCCTTAGATGTAGCAATACTGAAATAGCATATAGGAGAAGGACACAATCCATAATGGCAATGCTCAGGGGCTAGTGGATCTAAGAGCAGACCACAGCAATCTCCCTAACAGGGTCCAGTAACCATCGCATTGACAAACATCCCAGAAAAGGTCTCCGGTATGAAGAGTTGGACAGCACCAGGTTCCGCCATGATTCATGCCTACTGGTTGAAGAAGCTGACTGCAGTCCTTGAGTCTCTGACAGCACAAATGACAAGGCTGCTAATGGCTGAAACACACTCAGAAAAGCTAACTGAAGGTTGGACTGTCCTGATCCCTAAGCACCCCCAGAAGAGACCCTTACCATCTAACGACCGGCCAATAACCTGCCTCAGTACCACATGGAAGCTCCTGCAACATGAAAAATATGGTAAAACATACTTTTAAATTGAGTATTCGTGTAATAATTTAAAATGTGCAATGGACATGAGTTAATAAAGTTTACTCTGAACAAGACCTGCTTATTAGAACCATAAAAAATAAACAAAAGATTTTTTTAGACAACAAAAAAACTTTATGTATTATTTAAACATTAAAGATTAAAAGGCCATTCTTCTGCTCTGCTCTCCAAAGAGATGGAACAACGAGTTTGGAGCAAATGCTGAGAAATGGGCCAATACCTGCTCCATGAGTCACAGCCCTGCCAGTAACAGAGAGATCAGCAGTAAGTTCCTGTTTCTTTGACTGCTTTAATCCAGTAACTACAAGGAATCTGTTGTTTTTAATTAGTAGTAGAAGAGAATGTATGGAAAAACACAGAAGGGTGCAAATAGCAGCACATAATGAATCCTTATATGTTGGACAGAAAAAAAAATCCTTATTTTTCATTTTGTTGGTCCAAGTTTAAGTGTTATTTTATGTTTGTCTTTTTTGTGTACTGATGTAAACATGTTTCATTTATTGTTTTACGAAGAGGCCCATTGTCGTCATCAATTTCCTAGATTTCACAAGGCAAGACAGCAAATTTCCTTTGGGTTCTTAATGTGAGCACTCACACTTGATTTCACAAGATGATGATGATGAATTTTCTTTGATGACTGATTTTAAATTGAGCATTTTTTTGTTTTGCGATTTAAAAAGTCTCACCACACTGATTAAAGTATCTCTCTCCTCCTCTTAGCCAGCGGCTGTGGGGAAAATCTGTACATGTCCAGCTTCCAGAACACCTGGAGCAAAGTAATCCAGACCTGGTACAACGAGGTGAAGGACTTCAGCTATGCAGTGGGATCTATTAATGGAGGAGTGGTGGGACACTAAACACAGGTTCTTCTTCTTTGGGCTGCTCCCTTTAAGAGTCGCCACAGTAGATCATCTGCCTCCATCTCACCCGATCAATTCCATTCTCTTCTGTCACACCAACCCTCTGTATGTCCTCCTTCACTACACCCATCAACCTCCTCTGAGGTCTTCCTCGTTTCCTCCTGTCTGGGAGCTCCATCTCCAAAACCCTTTGTTCAGTATATCCTGTATCCTTCCACTGGACATGTCCAAGCCATCTCAGTCTTGCCTCTCTAACTTTATCTCTAAACCCCTCAAACAGACATATCCCCCTGATGCACTGATTTCTAATCATGTCCATCCTTATCACTTCCAATGAAAATCTTAAGACCTCCTGTCTTTTTATCTAAGCCACCATCTCAAAACCATACATCATATCAGATCTTACTACCATCTTGAAAACCTTCCCTTTCACTCTTGCTGCTATCCTCCTGTCACAGGTAGAGTTTTATATAAATATAGAGACGTATAGTAAATATAGTATAACTCGAGGACCCTTACTTGAGGTGATGCTGCTGGATGCCACTACCACTACTACTGGAAACTACCAGTTTGCTAGACCCTACAAGTAGGAACCTTCCTTTGGTGAATTCCCCAGTGCCTGTGAAAACAAACTTTGCTGTAAGTAGAAACATCCAATCGGAATGTAATTTGTACAATTTTATTCACGATCACAGGTTAGCTCTACTTTGAACAGTTGCTAAACAAAGATAACATAAATATTCTTAAATGGTGAAGAAGGTTACAAAAATATATTCTTTGAATAAAAAAAATCTTTTTATGCTTTTGTTTTATGCTTCTTTATCACAATGACTGTCCCGAACTGAAACAACAGTGGAGCTCCAAACACCCAACTGTAACTTCGTGGTGTCCCGCTTCTTGCAAGTGCACCAATCAGATTTTCTAAATGCCAAATACGTGCTGAGTGGTCAGCTTCAACAAAGATATGCTTACTGAAAACTTGCATTTGTGTTGCATCTTCTTAGCTTTGTTCCCTTAAACTGCCACATGAAAAATGTAAACTTTTTATGCTATAGGAGAGTAAATGGTTTGTTTTAGCAGAGATTAAAGAAGAAACTCACTTCGGTGGTTAACTCTGAGGACAACCACTGCTGTTAGCCCAAGGGCAGTTAGCCTTTAACTTTATTGCAGGTGTAAACTCGCAGAGAGTAAGAGGAGCAGACACAGTAGGGGGGATTTCTTAAGAGAAATCACAAAAAGAATTCAATAAGAAACATTCATAGTTTGACCAGTAATAGTATTTCTAATTAGCCTTTTATATTTAAAAACTGGTTTAAAATAATAACCGCCTGAATAAACCATGAATTACAATATCAAATGAGTTTTTATAAAATCTCTACTAACACACTCACAATGAGTTAATGATTAACAATATATAAATAAATGCGCATTTAAACACTTTGATAATCACTTTGATTTTATAAATAATGAACATGAAAACATTATTTATAAGCTCATGAATGAAAAAGAAATATGTATTTCCCTCACCATAGATTACATACTAAGGATGAGTAATGCTTTACGAATGATCTATTAAGCATTTACTAATGCCTTACTAATGCTTAGTGTCATTGTTATGACATGTTACTGTTTCATTCATGTCTGAGTGGTACTGGCTCTATAAATGAGACCTGCGGGCTCTTGCAGGTTGACAGTCCTAGACTTAACCATGACGTTTTACACTTTTCTTCTGCTGTGCGCTCTGGGCCTCACTGCAGTCCTTCAGGTGCCTGGCACCTTGGGGGTAAGTAAAGTTATATATTCTCTTTAATGTTGTTTTCATCTGGATATTTCTTGTTTTGTTTTGTTTTTTAGCAATAATTTTTGACCATTATTTTCTCTCTCATCTCTGAAAATCACATCTGAAGCAGGGTGAGTGTAGCAGTTATTCATACATGAATCTTGACTGATATGAGCTATATTTAATCTCTCATTCAAGGTGTTAATTTTCTTTAACTGCTTTCATTTAGTCAGCATCCGGACCACTACAACTGAGAAGAATGAGATTGTGAACAAGCACAATACTCTGAGGAGGAATGTTCAGCCTACTGCTAGCAACATGTTGAAGATGGTAAAACTCAGAAATTCTTAAATAATGTTAATGCCTTGCACATATTCTGATTTAACGGGCCGTCTTGCCCTCTGCTCCCTGCAGAGCTGGAACAACGAGGCTGAAGCCACTGCTCAGAGATGGGCTGACACCTGCTCCATGACTCATAGTCCTGCCAGCAACAGAGTGATCAGCAGTAAGTTCCTCATTACTCCTCACACCTTACAAAAAGATCACCACAGAAGCACAGAAAAAAAGCACTTGTGTGTTTGTTTTTCTTTGTTTGACTGTTTTGTTTTTTACTTTTAAGTTTATAAAATCATTTGGAACAACATTTTAGATCAAATTTATGGCAGTGAGGTTTAATTAACTCACTTGTATTTGTGTTTGCTTTTGTACTAAAAGTAAGAAATGTCAGATTGAGAGTGGCATGGCAGTGCAGTGTGATCAAAACGCAACACAGAAAAACAGGGAAAGATGCACGTAACAGCACATTATGAATCACTATCTTAACAGTTTGGTTTGTTAACATTTTGTAATTCTTTGTGGTTTCTGTTTGTCGCTCTAAGTTTTCAAAAGTGTTATTTTTCTGTACTGCCGTCATCATCTTTCATTTATTTGGCAATATTTTATAAAGATGCTTTTCTCTATTCCCTTGATTTCACAGATGATGATAATGATGATGATGAATTTTCTTTGATGAGTGATCTTGAATTAAGCATTCATTTGTTTTGGGATTTAAAAAGTCTCACCAAACTGATGAAAGTATCTCTGTCCTCCTCTTCTTTAAATGTAGCCAGCGGCTGTGGGGAAAATCTATACTTTTCCAGCTTCCAGAACACTTGGAGCAATGCAATCCAGTCCTGGTATGATGAGGTGAAGGACTTCAGCTATGGAGTGGGATCTATCAATGGGGGAGTGGTGGGACACTACACACAGGTACAGTGATACATATACATACGCTTAACTGAAAGGGATTCTTAAGCCCAAACCCTGGCTTTAAAAAACATTTGTTTTTTGTCTCTCTGTGCAGGTTGTTTGGTACAGGTCTAATCAGATCGGCTGTGCTATGGCCTATTGTCCCAACTCTGTTTACAAGTACTTCTACGTCTGCCATTACTGCCCACCGTACGTATATAGCATCTTGACGTAATGATGTGTTGTATAAAACTGCATCTTTTCATCTTTTGAACTTCCTCTTTTGTCTGCATCCTGTATTGACATGAGTATTAATTGTACATTTAAACCCCGATAAGCTAAGTGATTAGTGATTTCTAATATACACAATGTTGAAATTATCACTAGGAGCAGTGATTGAATTGCAGTTTCTTCAAGAAGAATATGTGGATTTTGTAATTCATGTAATGTGGTTGCTGTAATGTTTAATATTTGATGGTCTGACATACAATTATAGTGGAAACTACCAGTTTTCTCATCCATACAAGAAAGGACCCTCCTGCGGTGACTGTCCCAATGCCTGTGAAAACAACCTGTGCAGTAAGTACAAATATCCTATAGGAATATAACAGTTGTTAGCAAGGCGAGATATACATGTTTCAGTTTTGCAGACCTTTTGTGAAATCTCAGTGTAAGCCTTTTATAAAGTAATATATTCTGTAAAGATAAAGTTACATTGATTCTGTGTGAACCACATATAATAAAGTTTCGCACATTTCTGGTTGCAAGATTTAGCAGCTCTTCAATATAGAGCCAAATCACAACAACAGTCACCTCAAGGCACTTTATATTATAAATTAAAGACCCTACAATAATAAAGTGGAGGAATTATATCCCTATATTTAGTTACAGCACTTTCAGAATGGCATCTACTTTATTGAAATGTATTAACCAGTGCTATCAATAAATGATCAGACAGAAGAGGGTTTTCAGGGAATAGTGTTAAATGTTCAGCTTTTATGCCATATGTCAGAACGTGATCCAGGGCATGATTAAAGTAATGGATGGCCTCTTTTACATTCTGAGAAAAGCAAATTGAGTCTAATAATGGAGTAAATGCAGTGTTGAAGCTGTCATTTTCGGGTATCTAAATGGATGTTAAAATCATCCACAACAATCATTTTAGATAGATCATCTGATAGCTAAATTACTTTAGCTGATAAACAAAGCTAACGTAAAAATGCTGTCTGGAATGGTGAGAAAGGTTAAAAAACTATACAATATAAGTAATTATCTTGGCCCTCCTCACCACCTTAATTCTTATTATGTTCTTTATGCTTTTCTCTCTCTCTCAGCCAACCCCTGTCCCTTCTCTGATAAGTACAATAACTGTCCCGAGCTGAAGCAGCAGTGGAGCTGCAATCACCCAGACGTTGCCTCTTGGTGCCCCGCCTCCTGCAAATGCACCAATCAGATTATCTAAATGCCCCAGGTCCACGTGTGCACTGACTGGTCAGCTTCAATAAAGATATGCATAACAAAAACCTGCGTTTGTGATGTGCATTCTTACCTATCCAACCACCATATGCTGTTAGTGAGTAAATGGTTGGCTATTTGACTGGGTCGGTAATTAGCAGAGATTAAAAAGGAAATTTACTTTGGCACACTATTTCTGAGGACAAACACTGCCGGCAGGAGCAGATGCCCTTTGACTTTCCGTGAGGTGTAAACTCACAGAGAGGAAGAGGAGCAGGGTGGATTTGGCAGAGGTTAGGAGGAAATACAAAAAAAAAAAAAATCCCAAACTTGAGCCAAGATACATCCACAGTTTGAGACCACATCACCACACTAATTATGATACAGATCACAAGTAGAATTTTAGATTTTTTCTTTGATATTTAAGTACCCTCATTTAAGCGATTAGGTTATTATTAGATAATTTTGTATTTATCAAATACACAATAATGGGCCATTTGTCCCAGGATTTTTCAAGTATTTTTGACTTTCAAGTTTTGTTTTTGTTGTTTTAATTATTCTATTTGATTCTTGAGTCTTCTTCTGAGTTCCTGGTTGCATTAGAGGCGAGTTCTTCCCTTATTGTTCCTTCCTCTTGTCTCAGTACTTCTGTATTAGGGTCATTCATATGTCTGTGTTTCCCTGTTTAGTTATCTCTTCTCACTTCCCACTTTATTGTGATAGTTAGTTGTCCCTTGAGTCTTGCTCTTGGTCTTACTTCCCTTTTCTCATCTGCCGTGATTTAGTTAAGCTGTGTCTCGCTTTCCCCTTCTGTCTCCACCTTTTTGCTTGCCCTTCTGTGTGGCTACAAATAAATAGTGCTGTCCTCCCATTAGTCGTTTGTCAGAGCTTTTGTTTGCATGCACTCAGTGTTTCCCGATTTTGTGTGGTCCTTTAACTTTGTATGTAGTTTACTTTTCCCTTTCGGACTTTGTTTCACATTTCTCCCATGCCTTTTATGTGTTTCTCTTTAGACATTTTTTAACAGCCAAAATAAACTGCTCACTTTTTGTTATAGCTCGCCTGTTTCCCGTTTTTGCATTTTGGGTCCACAATTGCATTATTGACAGACTTTGACAGTATTGTGCATTTACATAAGCCTTTAATAGTTTTAAAGATCGCCCGACTGATAAAATCAATAAAATGCTGATGATGTAATAGGTCATACAGCTCACGCTCTATCACACCTTGTTTCTTTGAGGAGTGCATAAAAAAAGTCATATTTTTCTGTCAGTGGTTGGCTGGGAGAAATAAACAGTCATATCCAGGACAAAATAATCTCATTCACCAACTAATTAAAGAGTTTAAATTCAGGAGTATGAATATAGGCTCAGTAGTAACCACAGCCATGTCAATTATCTTACTGATATTAGTATAATAGCAAAAGGAAGGCCCCAACCATACATCCCAATAGTACCACTTTGTCCATGATCAAGACCAACAAAATCATGATCATCACCATCTAGCAGGTGGTAGGGCTGGACTCTTTGTAAGAGTTAAAAAGAGAGAATGATGTGAGAGGGACAGCGGGCCAGGTTTCTTTCAATTCTAAGTTTCCATTTTAGTACATAACAAAAGATGCTGTCGGCCACTAAGCATCTTTAGAACCAGAAGGTTAAAGTGCGGCTCCATGATATGCCACCAAAGCATTTCTTGATGTTATCCAATTTACCATTTTATTATCTGCTAGATTGCTCAGCATTATTTTATTGGCTCGTAGCTTCCATCTAGAATTATCATTGAAAAGAAGAGAATCATCAAAAATATGTAAACAGGATAGGAATAGCAGATATAGGATTGTGAATGTTGAAAAGCGCCCTTCAGGTTTTTCACTCAGAAAACAGGATGTTATGCTGATCATGTTGGTGAACCGGATTTCTGGCCTGTCATCGCCAATCAAGACCCAATGATACCTCTGTGCCATGGTACTAGCTTTTGACCAGACCTAACCTAGCTTAAGACATAATTATGCTATAATCCAAATACGTATAGATGGCACAAACAATGATTTTCTAAACATCACAATCCAGACTAGTGAATTCAGGAATAGCGCAAAACAACAGATTTGACCTTGACCTTGAGCACAGTTTAATTAAAGACCATTTGGGTGGTTATTGTGTGCAAGTTTCAATAAAAGTTGACCACTACTCTGGGAGAAGTGGGGATTCTTGTGAATTGTGGATGGACTGATGGACAGCAGATGATGTCTTTCAGGCAGATGAGCTAAAAATGTATTTTCAAAAAAGTGCTACTTTAGCTCTGATGCACCTGCATCTGTGTTTGTTGTGGCTGATCTAGTCTAACAGAACAGAACTCCATCTGGCTCTGAATTATGAGAGCGCATGCATGTTCATCATTAGCAGTGATATAGCTTAGTTTTAAATGACAACTTCCCTGCTGTATTGGCCCTGAAAATAGCATGACATCAAGAAAAGGCTTGATTAAATTGTTAATACTGGTGACAGACTTAGCCCTCCATGACCAGTTGGATACCCTCCTTTTCTTTCAGATTGCATGCTTTTACTTCGACTGCTCATTTGAAAAAGAAATGCTCTTACTTTCCCACATGCAATGTTGAGAGAGAGTGCTTCTCCTCAGGGGTCAACCCCACATGTCCCAGCGACACAGCGGGTTCCTGGTTCAAATAAGGTTGTGCCTGTGTGAGGCAGGCTCATACAGTCTACCAATGAAGAGCTCAAATAGATCTACAGGCTCGTGTGGTTGGAATTCATCCCAACTGGATCCTTTTTTTCTTGCCTTGAGTTTCCACTTTTCGCTAAGTGGAGGGTGTTTTTATTTCAGCTCATCAAATAGTCCAATCCAACTTACACATTAGATTTCCTATTGCCGCACTGTCGCACGGACTGCCATTGTGTGGAAATTAGTTCCCTTTCCATGCGATAACAAACTTCTTTCATTGAAAATAAACACTTGGACTGCACTTCTGTAACACTGAGTGTATGCCAAAAAGGCCTCTCTGATCGCATCATAGCATATGGGAGTCAAACCAAAAGCTGGAAGACAGATGAGTGAGCTACCTGAAGTGAGCGAACGGGGGAGCTGGAAGGAGTTTCTATTCTCCCAGCAGAGGGGTGATAAGGGGATGAGTTTTTCCTCTGTCAGTGGGTGCTGCGATAGCAGAGGTCTTCTGGTTTGGCAGGTCTCGATAAGCCCTGTCTTGCCATCCTGTGGGGCTTATCAACTGCAGCAGCGAGCCTCAACAGTTAGTCCCACAGCCAGAAAATGTTTACAGCTTTGGCGTCAGTTTGTCTTCCTGAAATGCAGAAATAATTACATGTTTGCTAAAGCATGTTTGATGTAGAGTTTATTCATATCTATAATTAGCCATGGTGGATTTTGCTGCAAAAGATGAATTCATTCTCTATAGTCATTTTATCTAAACTTGTGCGGGCTGAGTTGAAATCAGACAGCTTATGTTAACACAACTAAAATAGCTTGCTACATTTGCTTCAACAGACAGCTTTGCTGCATGTGTAGCAAACAAGAAAGGCTACATTTCCCTTGTTATTTCTTTTAATAAACCAGTGATGGGAGGGGTATAAGTTGGCGGAAGCACAGAAGAGACATTTTAATAGGCAGGAAGACACATACATCAGTCTGTCCAGACTCAAGACAGTTCATCTAGTCTGAGCCGTTATCTCGCCACATCAAGCACAGTCCCTTTGGATTAGAAACAGGATGCCTAAAAAAGAACCGAGTGCATCTGAACCTGACAAAAGATCTCGAGATTCAGTGCAACAAATTAGTATTGCATTTGTCTGACTTACTTGAAAACTAAGATTAAACAACACACACTCAAAAAAAGGATACTTGGCCCTCATAAACATGAAGCAATAATGAAATGAAATGAAACTGAAACATGTAAAATTAAAGGTTCACTAATTTAAATATTAAATCAATAAGGAAAATATGCTTGCTATAAACTGAACGTTTGCCAATCAAGTGAATTTCATTTGACCAAATTCAACATTTTTCTCTGTACTTGTGTAGCAAAATGACAGAAAATTTACACGATATGATCATTTCTTAAAGTCAGCATTTTGGGGATAAATATTCTTTGAGTGCATGCAGAGAGAAAGTAACATCCAAAAGTAATATTTATAAAAGTTAAACGCTTTACTGTGTGTCTCTCATTACCACAAAGTGGTTATTGTTTATGTTCATTATTCACATTGCTTAAAAAGACAAAAATATATTGAAAAAAAAAAAGAAGTTTTTTTTCCAGTATGTTCCTTGAGTTTATTTCAAATCAGGGTGAAAATTAAACGTCTCCAGTAAATGAAAAGTTTTCATGTCAAGAATGGGACATTTGAAGCATACTGTAGTATTATGCATCACTTGTAGCAGCATTGGTAGCATTAAAAATGCATTAATTAACTGAACTTCTGGACCAGACATCTTTGTCTGAGCTGTGATGTCAGATGCTTGTCTGAGGGAACTCAGTGCAGACTCTAATCCAAGTCACTCCTCTTCATTCACGTAGCATCAGTATTTTTCTGTACTTATATTCACATTTCTTACTTGAAGAGCAGCTTTGTGTTGAGAACTATTTTCCCTCCATGACCTTTTCAGCGAAGGCCTCAAACGCACAGCACACCATGCTCAAGTATCACCTGTAGGAAGTGAGCTCCCGCTACACAAACAGTTAGAAAGGCCTCTAATGAAAGCAGAGCACTCGAGTTGTGCCGCTTCCTTCCTTTCATTGAGTGCCATTAGATGCGGCACAACAAAGCTTGCCGACAGGCTCCTGAACTTGCCTCTTAAGCTTTCAACACAGAAAACAAGGGGAGATCTGAAGCAAAGCTCCCTGAGAACAGATCTCCTCTGTCACATGCCAGCTCACTGACAGATCACTTTTATTGATAAATACTTGAAAGAAGGAGCGCTATAGCATGGTAAACACTGTATTTCTAATCTGTATGCAGTAGCGGGTGCTGCACTAACTTCCCTTTATTGTCCTGAAAGGTTCAAAAACCTTTGTTTTATGATGAGTGCAAAAACTGAGCTCCACCCTATTAAATATAACAGGCCTGGTTCATTTGATAAATTAGCAGGCGGGTGGTGTTCTTTCTCACTGATAACTATACTCACTCCAATGAGTGATGTACATTAGATGTACATTAAGCAAACACTTGGAGAGGAGATCCAAACAAACTGCAGAGGAAATGGTTAAACGTGGGTGTATCCCAAACAGAATACAGGGCAAAACACGCAAAGCCGCAAAAATAAAATCAAGAGTGAGATAAATGCACAACACACTGATGATGTGGTCATAGCATTTTAAACAAAAATGTATTTATAGTTGTAGAATTAAAACGTAAAGCTCTCCAATGAGGCACCTTCATTGAGGCATTATAAAATATCAATTTTTTGTTAAATATTTTAACAGTTTAAATTCATTATTAAGAGCAACACATGTGCCTGCACATCTTTTCAGGGTTTGGTGTGTTTATAATATTTTTAAATGTTCTGTTTTTCTGTTTCATTTTCTTAACATTGTCTTCATCTGGTGCTGATTATGTTAGAAAGGTTAGAGCAGAGTGGGGGAATTTGCTTTGCAGGAAGTAGTCGAACACAATATGTTTATGCATGCATACAAACATATAGTACAACGTGGAGTCTAGACACTGATGGTGGTGAAGATGAAACCTGAGGCTTGAATGGAGCTCTGAGTGACTCGGGTGAGGTGGAGGTGGGGAGGAGGTGCATGAATGAGAGTCTGAAAAAGAGAATGATGAGAACACCGATTTAAACCAAGCAGAGTGGAGGCTGATTGGCTCAAAGAAGGCAGGTGAGAAGATGATTGGACTAGAGTAATGATGTCAGTATTGAGATTGAGAGATAGTGAGGGTTAGGGTTCAATTGCATTTTTAATGATTTCCCCTTTTACATACACCATATATATATATATATATATATATATATATATATATATATATGTGTGTGTGTGTGTGTGTGTGTGTGTGTGTGTGTGTGTGTGAGAGAGTAGGTGAA
>VUQG01018910.1:0-17455 GCA_015106755.1 Etia nguti
GAGGATGGTTTGAGCGCGGAGTCAAGGAGTCCATTTACGTGAAAAGGGAAAGACCATCTCTGAATCGAGGAGGGGGCCTAAGGGTACATCTTTCACCATCTTACAATGCTGTGATTGCAGCCATTCCCCAACTCTCTGTGAATGGTTCTCATGGCCATTGATCAGTGGGCTTTGATCAGTGGGCTTTGATCAGTGGTTGTTGATCAATGGTCATGAGAATTTGCATAATTATGATTAAGGAACTGACCTCCCAGCCCATTGTTTCCTCAGTGGGCTGGTTTCGGTCATTATGCAAATGTACTGTTTATAAGATTGGGGAAACCTGCAGTCAGCTGAGACTGAAGAAGTCACTTGGATGAGTGACGAAACGTTTCTCCCACTGAAAACGCTACGTCCAGATGAACAGAATCAACTTTTGTAGATTTACTTACCTGGATGATTGAGCATGCATCAAGAAGAATGTCCCTAGTTAACAGCTTCATTAACCACTTCATTAATATTGATCACAGTTGTCGACACGAGCAATGTGTCTGTCTCATCCCACAAGGGAACTAAGTGAATACCATCCTAATTAATTTCATGTTAACTTCATTTCAATTTTATTTTGATAGTACCAAATCACAACCGTGGCAGTTGCCTTTAGGGGCTTTATACTGCAAGGTGAAGAACCTGCAGTATTAGATGGAAAATCCAAACTATCGGATCATCCCCTATGAGCAAGCACTAGGCAGTATTGGGAAGGAAAAACTCCCTTTTGACAGGAAGAAGGCTGCAACAGATCCATAGTGAGGCAGTTGGGAAAGTCTTAACTACCTGAGTGAGCACATTCCTCATACTTTTTCTTCCTTCTGCCTTCTAACTCTTACCACACTATTTGAGTAGGATATATGTAGCTCATGCCACTGGGGAGATCAGGAGCGCTGATGAATCACCGTGTGAGTTTACTTCACTGTCAAATAACGTTACAGATGTGTTCTGGGTTACTGTCCAGCTGAAAAACTAAGGAAGGTCCCACTAACCACAAATCTGATCGGATGATGTGTCACTACCTAAACTTGTGGTTGCCTTGCATGTGAAATAAATCACCAGTGAAGTTTACCCACATTACAGCACCTCCCCCAGGTTTCACTTCAGTAATCACACAAGACGAATCTGTTCACTTTTTCTCAGACATTAGCATGGGGACTGGAAATTTCCAAGATTTAGACAAACAGGTAATGCTGACCTACGTCTTCTACTTAAAATCTAAGAAGTCTTATACAGGCTTAATGAGAGCTAATGTTAATGTTCTTTATTAATGCTTTATTAATGCTTGTTGCCATTACTATATACATGCCATTACTACTATAGAAGACTGTAACACGAACAACTATAACAGTCAAATTTGGGTGTTTTCTGACAAAAACAAGCCATGGCCTCAGACTTGTTAAGAAAACAAAACATTCAGTTGGTTAACTTTTACCAAGGCTCGCATGTGAACAGAAACACGTTCTGGTCCTCGTGGCATAAGAGTGCGAGGCTGTGGCTAAAAGGGCTATCATATCGTTCATGCTGATACCAGTATAAATTAAAAGTGTAGTATGACAGTAACATTGCTAGGAAAGCCAGGCATGTCTGACAGAAAGAGCTACATGGTGGTTAGCACTGTCCAGTGCAGTTAATGGAGTTAGGTTAATGAATGGTTCTAAATTGCCCGTGAGTGTGAATGGTTGTCTGTCCAGGGTGTATCCTGCCTCTCGCCCTATGACAGCTGGGATAGGCTCCAGCCTCCCCCGCCCCCACGACCCTGATAAGGAGACAAGTTTTATGTTAACCAGACTCTAGACTATGTTGAACACTATAAAGAATAACTCTTTAATTGAACTTAAAATAATCATGGAAAGGATTTCCACCTTAATAAATGACTTTCTGTTAGCATTAAGTATTTTTGTTGGACTAATGAGATTTGCATGGGTTGGATCAACTCAATAGAAATTTTTGAAGGGTGTTTGACAGGTCTAAAAAACTAACTACTATAGTGCTGTACAAAATTCTTGAGCCACGAATCTTTTCTTTATATTTTGTTTCCAACCAAAAGTCAAGAAAGTAACTTGAAAAATGATCTTAAGCAATAGGTTTCTAGGTTTTCTGAAGGTCTTTAAAAGTTTTTCTCTTGTGACATTGGCGGCTTGTCATTTCCTTGTATCTTCCTTTTCAAGGGATTGTGTTTTTTTTGGGGGGGGGGTTTAAGCCACTTACCTTTGTCCTATGAATGACTGGAGGATAAAAACAGCATCTAACTCAATCAATGTTGTGCCTACGTATGAACAACAACATTTTAAACTGGATCCTTGGGGTATTTTGTTACTATCAGCCTGCTGCAAAACTATATCAGCTGTTTCCATTTACTTGGTTGAATCTACAAAAAAAAAAAAAAGCCAACCATAACACAGTTTGACAGGTATAAAATAATATTTTTCCACCAAAACAGCGATTTTCCTATTATTTCAAAACTTGGCATATCTCAGCATTGTTTGTCCTTAAAAATGCTGAGGAAAATGGACAAAAGAAAGTAATGTCCTTAAGAAGTAGCAAGTAGGAGTACAAAAGCCTGTGCTTTCTTCTCAAACACTGTTTGCAGCCATCATTTAAGATAATGACATCTTGTCACCGCAGTTATCTCTAGAACCAGAATGAACTCCTCTTTACTCCAGTTATACTTAAATATATACAATGCCAGTGTTTTGGGTGTATGAGAGGCCATTAGCATTTTCTGGCTGTTCTTCAACAGGAATCTGATGGGGGATGAACACGCTAGAAAGGCTGCCACTGGCTCTGCTTTCACTGCGCTGAGAGTGTAAGAGTATGGAAACAAAGTTTGCATTAGCCGGTAAAAAAGCCGTCCATTATTTTAGGGTATTCACTTTACAATATAAAGCACCTTGAGGCAACTTAGCCAATATATATGATGTAGAAGAGTTAGGGTGCAGTGTGAAAACATTTCCTCTTCTTTAGCACATTATCAAAGAAATCCCTAGAGAGGAAGCATTAGCTCCTAGAATGTCCAGTTTAGCAAAACAGGCAGGTTGAACAGGTGAAAAAGTTGCGGCCCTCACCAGACAGCCAGAATACAAACATATGACTTTATATAATGTGATCCATTACTGTAGATTAAATAAACAACAATAACAGTAACCTTGACCCATATACACTGATGAGGAACATTTATCTGTACAATAAGTTCTGTTACCTTTGATACTTTATGTTCAGGCTGCCATAGCATGTAAAAGAATAAAAGCGCGGGTTCACAGTGGTATTTATTAATCTATTTGGTTGGGAGTGAGAGGATGTCTATACTTGCCTTTCTGCAAGATGTCACTGGCATCTAGATATAAAAAATAATGAGCACATGTTGTTAAAATGTCAGAAACAGTGTTTTTCCAGTACCATGTAGAAACATCACTTGGTTTTTTGTTTGGGTTTTTTTGTTAACCACAGCCTAGCTTCATTGATGTGGAAATATTAATTACCTTACTTACAATTCAAGATGACATGGTGCAACAGTCTACATGTTTTGACAGACTGAAAAAGTACCTCGAGCTAAAAACATAATTGATCAACCAGTTTTGGCTATAAAGCAACAAGCTGTGGGCTGCCAGTACAAGTGACGCATTTCACAAGTTGGTGTTTTATCCATGGTTTTTATATACTCGTCAATTATAGCACATCTAATAAGTAAGTAATTGACATGCTCATCATCAGGTGATGTGTTGATGATGTTTTTTTACTCCAAGTGAATCAAAAGATCTTTTCTAGGTGATACCAACTCAACTCTTAGTTTGGTGTCAGATGTAAAAAAAAAAAAAAAATGCAAATTTTCCACGCTGAAGGAAGTTGGATTAAAGTTAAAAGGAAGCACCACTATCAGCAGCTCTGGCTCATCTGAGCAGGTACACAAGCAGTGATGTGGAAACTTTCACTGGGAAACAAGCTGCTGATCATAAAGAGCTAAGTGTTTATAAAACTGTAAGGGCATAAATAGAGTTAGAACAGCAAAATAAAGTATAAGGTTGGTACGCTTTTGGTGTTGAGTTGAAGTCGGGGTTAATGATTGAAAGTGTTTTAATGCAAATGTATTGCAATTATATTAGATTTGACTTTGTAAAAATGAAAACAATATTGTGAGGAGTTAGTGCAAAAAAGGGTTAAATGATATAATAATGGTGCATTTAAACAATAATCAAAACAGCATTTAGTTTTGTATTTAGCATTTTTTATTGAAAATATACATTTTGAGACAAAAACTTTGTAGCTGCAAGATTAACTGAAATTTTACCTTTAAAAAAACAACTTTCTCCCAAACAAACACAACCACACAAAATACATCAGCCAGTAACTAGAACAAGCACACAAACCAGTACCTCTGCAGAAAGTTACATGCCGTTTGAAATGTCAGTGCCTACAATATATACTGAATTCAACAGAGAACTTAGTTGCTTTTGTAACATCTTTATGCCTCACACTTTGGTCATTCAGAGAGTAAGTTGGCCTTCTCGTTGTTTCCGCACTGCGGGGAATCGGGTATGAAGACCCTTCCGTGGACAACCGGCTGAGTTTGTAACACAGACACCACACAGCTGGGAGCGGGATCTGCAACAAAACAGGAAATATGACAAGATATGCGCACGGGTAAAAGAAAAGAAAATCTGTATGGTATGGGTTAAGCAAATGAGGCCATAATCTTACCTATTTGCTTTTCACCGTTACGGACTCCGGTTATTTTCTGTTTCCTTCTCCGATACACTAAAATAGAAGACGGGGAATTGTGATGAGGAAGCAAATCAATAAAATGACAAATTCCGTGGCTGCTTTTCATTCAAATGGCTTGCAATACTCTGATGGTACTTGCAATTTGATGCTACTGTCCATCCATCCATAAAGAGTGGAACCAAATTTGAATAATCAAACATCACAGATGTCAGGGAAAGGAAAAGCTAAAAATGAGTGTTAACATTAGGACATTATTAACCAGCCTAGTTTACTGAGGCAAACTCAGCATTTACTCCCTTGCAAAGAGTCAAACACGAAGCCTGCACATACCAGAGCATGCTGCAAAATCTTTGAGTTTGATGGGCAGGCCCTGGAAATGGGTCTACATCACCATTGGAACATGCATTTACATTGCAGTATGTCCCCAAATAAAATAAAATGGTAGCCTGAAACCTAGCTGAATAACTTTTCAATGTACCTGTTAATAGCACATGGAGTGCCAGAGTGACACATATTACTCCAAAGAGGCAAACACCAGTCAGTACAAATACCCAGGTCAAGTCTGAACGAAGAGGTGATGAGTCACCTGAAAAGAGAATTTACAGTTTGTTAGATGATCCTTCAGGTTTGCATCATGCTCTCTGCACTTTCTCAAATGACTGAATCCCCAATTATGTGTAAAGGAAAAACTGGTACTTCTTATTTTCCACAGAACCTTTAATCTTGAACATAATAGTTTCATTAAGCCTTGCACGCACAACAAAGCATCCTTTTATTTTTCAAAATGATGCAAAGACACCAAACTTCAGATGCGCATGCATTTGCAATTATCCTGTCTCAGAATTCCCATGGCAATAAACGCAAGCTCTGTTAAAGTACTGGAAACCATTTGCATTCCAAAACTAGTGCATCGCCTCAGGTTTACAAAATTTCATGAGAAAATAGTAAAGGAAAAGTTTGGTTAGACTATACAGGACTGAAGCAGAAATGAAGAGCAGAAAGTATTTTACTGGGAAGCAGCTCTAGCAGAAATCATACTTACTGCACAGCTTCAGACAGTGAATGACTGTGGCAGCATACTCCACATCAAGCCTTTTTACCTGTGCAGATAAAAGGGATTTATTAAAGCCACACTCTGTTTAAAATAGGAAGTGCAAAGGACTCAAAGGATGTACTACACAAACATACCTGAAGACATGAGTTGCAGAATGCACCGTTCAGGTTTAAATCAACAGCTTTTTGTTTCTCCTGAGAAAAAAGACAAAAGGTAGGAAAGACCAATCTTGGGATTATTTCCTGCAGGCGATATGGAAGTTGTCATGCTTTCTGTTTTTTACTGTCTCTTTGATGTGCTAACAATCATGAAGAGTTCAGAAGAAAGATATCTTGTTGCAAACTAGGTCTTGCTAATGTGTTGGCAGATCCCTTTGATTGCCGGCAAGCGTATTGTAAAAGACGTCATTACTACCTTTTTTGCACTGTTGATAGCAAATAACTTTTAAAAGTCACGACACTTTAGAGAAAAGGTGAAGTTTCCTAGCAACAAAAAAGGCAATATGTAATAAACAGGGATCATGTATGAAAAAAAGTTGGCATGCAGTCCGTGTAAGCGTGCTGTGGCAGGTTCCTTCAAAAAAAATGCACACGTAGGGCGTTTTAGGGCAAAAGGTTATTGCATGCAGGCAGCTAACAAACATTTGTTCTGCAACTCTTACTTAGACTCATCAGATCTAAACCTTAATGGATTCCCCATGGGTGAGGACTCTAAGCTGTCGAAAAAATCTGCAACAATATAATTTTCTATTAAAAAAAGTGCCGTCTGTGATGGGAATGTGTTGCACCTACCACCTGCACGGAGTGTGTTTCAGTGGGCTGACACTCAGGGGATCCCTCAGACTTCACGCACAACCCCACAGAAAAGTTTGCGGAGATCTGTGACAGCATCTTCACTTCTTCACGCCCCTCTGTTCTTGTTGTAACCAACTCCCATGCTGGATTTTTAAAGATATCATCATACAGCACCGCCATGCATAAAGACTGTTATTATCATCCATTATAGAACATGTGAACACAGTAGGGTCAATACATTGCCATAGACCGTCAGAGCATCGCAAAAAATACTCATGATGTGATTAGCATTCGAATTTTAAAAAAAATAATAAGTCACACCTTGGAGTCTCCCATCAGCAAAGGGGCACCTGGTCCAGGACTGAAAGCCTGCAGTAAACTGATGAAGACAAAATAACATTTTCAAGTGCTCTTCATCGAGCTGTTATATCAAACACATTACTCTTAGTTTTAAGAGAGCTTACTAAAATCATTGTTGCATACCCATAGAAAATAGTTTATCAGTGTAATAATAATACTTCTGCTTTGAGTTTAGGACTCAACTCTCACTTCTGAAATGCAGATTTGATCACAGCTTCCTGTTATTGGCTCAATAACAGGAAGCTAATATAATAATAACAAGAACTCTAGTATTAAATAAATACATGTTTTTTTTAACTGTTTATTACTGAGTAAGTGTAATTTAACAAAAACTTGCATGTGTGAGAACTGCAACCCAGGTAGAAGCATTGCTTCTTGTAGGCAGTTTCTTGCTTTTGTAATGAAGGGTATGGATAATTAGGGCCTCCTTGCCTGAGTGTTTGTGACCTGGATTGTCATTAGCTTTCTGAGCCGGAGAATGTCAGTGGGCATATTGTTCAATCTTTAGGACCCTGTTTTCCATCTTCTGTGCCTAACGCTAATTGCAGAGCAAGCCACATTTCCTGTGCCGATTTAAAGCAGACATCTTGTATTGAGTAAAGTTTGAGTACTTTCAAACAATATCAAAAGAGACATAATGGCTCCAAGGTCAGGTTTTTGCTCATACATGAAATATACTTATGCAGTTTTTCAGTTTTAAGAGTTCTATTTGGACTACAGTTTTTGGATGAGTTCTTTCTTTTAAGCTATGGTTTTGTAATTCACTGATTGATTTTTAAAATGTACATATCACTGTATTTTAAGAGGGTTTGCAGATGGTTGACATAAAACTACCATCTCTTGCATTCTATTTGATATCACAAGAAATTATCGATCCGCCTTGTAAACCAAGTTTCCCAGCTAACATTAAACAGAAGTAGACCTAAGCGACAGAGGCCTAGAGACCAGTCAGTGACCATCTGGTAGCCAAACTGGACACTAGCAGGTTGTCACAGTCACAAGGAGTTTGTATGGAAGACTCCAACTTGTCTGCAAGCACTTGCAAAGTACTGGCAAAACTGTGAAAAGTGTGACGCAGGCCTCAAACAGAGACTGTTTGAAATGTGTTGGTTGCAGCTGTTAGGTACAACTTTTACTTTGCATACTTTGTATCAAACTTCCTCAAGTTTCATTACGCTTGAATAATCAATGCTGAATGTTTACAGACAATGGTGGCTAAGCGATTGCTAACCAGACTGTGTGACTGAGGCCTTTGATGACAACTACTGCAATTATACCATTTCATTCAAATATGGTCCCATCTGGTTTTTGAAAAATGGCAAAAATGAAAAACTCATGGAGTCAGAAGAGTAAACGATGATATCATGGTAGGTACATCATCCAGCTTTTTAAGCCCGTTTGGTTGCTAATTCTATATGTGCAGTCTTTAAGTACCAGGGACCATCAGAATTAAGGTTAATTTAGGTAATGGCTCAAAATAACTATGCATTTCAAGATGGCTTCCAAGTGACAAGAGAGAACTTGATAAAATCCTGATAAAATTAAAGCATAACATGGCACATAACATGCTATTAAGATAGCCATAGAGTTTTTCCATAATGAGCCACCTAACATAATAAGCTAGCTTACAGCAATAACATCACATACTGACCAAGAAATTACATATATCTTCTCAATCTTAGCATTTTTAAAGATGACACACTATATCAAGATGATCTCAGTCATCTGAACTGTCAGGTCAGTTCAGATGACTGAGTTGCATTATGCTAACGTGGTGCAAAGGTCATTTTGTAATCAAATACAGAAAGCAGGAAAAAAAAAAGCTGTTTTGTTTGTTTCACTGTTGCTAGCATATCAAGTTGACATGCCCTAGTGAAATCTGTGGAATGAAAAGAGTGAAAGAAAGATTGTTACCTTGACGCACAGTCGATCATGGGGATCCACCTTAGAGAATGTTATCTGAAAAAACATTAGAGAATGAAGTATTTGTGAATGAATCACGAGGTCTCTGACATAAAGTAGCATTGCAGTTACACAAGTGATGACCTAAATCATTAGTCTGGATGACTCATGTTGTGTTTAGTTTCAGAGAGTTATATTCGTCTTTCAAGTGAAGCATCTGCCTAAGTCTTCCCAAGTACCCAGCCTTCACCTTAAATGTCTTGTGTCAAAATAAGGACTCCTATAGGTTCTCCCTTCATCCTCCCTTTTTCGATATACTTTATATGTAGGTCTGGCTTGGCTTATATAAACAAGAAACCCGACTCAACATTTATGTCGTGGTAGGAAAGTTTGGAATGAGCGCACGCTCTTGGTTTTGTTTGTTTACAGAAGAAACAGTTCCTAGCTATACTGTTTATGTGGAACATGACACAGTTAAATAGTGAGCACTTTTATGTGATCGTTTGAGGCTTCCACCTTTTAATGTGGTTACAGCTACAACTACAAGCTACAACTGAAATTGGATCAGTCAAGGTGATGTTCCACTTCAAGCTGACGTGTTCACATTCCTGGCATATGCTAATAAAGGTGAGTGACTTTTCTGTGACTCAACTCTCAGATATTAACAGGCACCTGACTGTCAGGTTGTTCAAACCCCCGTCATCTAAGCCTCTCCGTAAACTGTGTGAGAGTTCTGGCTTGTATGTGTGTGCTCATGTGCAATGTTGCCTAACAAGGGCATTGGCTTAATTACACTTAAGGGATTTGTAAGGATAACCAAGCTTAAGAAAGTTCGCTTTATAAATATTTGAAAGGTGTTTACCTTTTCTCTGGTAACATTCTGGGAGGAGTGTGGCAAATCCACACAGATGCCATCATCTCTCATCTGACACAATGCAGCCATAGCTGTAATTGGACAAGCAGGCTCCCATAACAGAGTCTCTTCCAGTGGATCAAAGGTGATTCCAAACCACAGTTCCTCAACACCTGCAGGCGAATGAAGTCATAGTATTTTGGATGGTTATGATACACTGTCAGCTTTCAAATGCTACAGCACACACTGGCAAATTTCTCAACTGTTTGAATGAACAAAGTGACTCACGGTCTTTGAACGGGCAGACCTGGACTCTTGGGGCATCCATCACCGCTGACCAGCCCTGTGATGAATTTATCAGTGATTATTGAAGGTCTCTCGTGGAATTTATGGCAGAAACTGAAACCGCGATTGCTTAAAGACTGGGAGTGTGAGCCATAGCATTACCTCAATGCAGAGGCAGGGCAAAGGTCGAGAGTATGGGAAGGTGGCACTCTTTATGGGTTGCTCCTTTTTTATCTGGAAAATGAGAACAGCTTTTGATTATTTGTGGAATGACTGTCTACGTAACAGTTAATGATGGTTCTTGTGTTCACTGTGCACATTTTTCACCAACGGTAAGACTTTTGAGTCCTTACTGTTTCAGCTGTCCTTTTTTCAGGGAATACTGCGCAGTCCTGATTGCCAGTTATATGATCGTTAAGCAGCTTAGTAAGTGAGTATTTAAATTTAGAATCACACAGGGAATAACCCGATGACTCACTTGGGGAGGAAAGGCCATAAGCGTGGCTTAGACCTGTTATGCTTTACTTGCACTGTTACGTAGTGCAACGTTACCCCACCTCTCACAGATCTCACTTTATATATATTCATATTATTGAGGAACACAAATAATTCCATTCATATACATTCCAATAAAAGTCTCTCACCAGCGTATAGGCCCCTGTGCCAGCGCAGATGAAATCCTTTCGGCAGAGACGGAGGTGGTAGTTGTGATCGTTAAGCATGTCTGAAACATTTACGCTCAGCTCCTTCTTGTCTGGGTTTACTTTGTACGACAGTCTGCCAGCTGAAAGAGACGTGAAACAATCAGACAATGAAAACAAAAAATTAAAGGTCCAGTTGAATAATTCAGTTACATTTTATTTATATAGATATTAGATATATATTTATATACATATCACAACAGCAGTCACCTCAAGGTGCTTTGTAATGTAAGGTAAAGACTACAATAATACAGAGAAAACCCCAACAATCAAACAACCCTCTGTGAGGAAGCACTTGGCAAAAGTGGGAAGGAAAATCTCCCTTTTAACAGGAAGAAATCTCCAGCAGAACTAGGCTCAGGGAGGGGCAGCCATCTGTTGCAACCGGTTAGGGGTGAGGGGAGGAGGACAAGCCCTAAAAATGCATATATTACTGCATATTTGATATATCACTGCACTGCACTGCATTAATTAAAACATGTAAGGAGACAGCATATTAACTAATATAATTATATTTACACTTACTGATGCACTCTGGAACATGTCTTCTAAAATCTTCATGACTGCATCCTGTTGAGAAAAGTGAAGCGCTTAAAAAAGAAACAACTTATGCATAAATAAATTCCTCTCATTCACGTGTAATCACTCATGTGTGAGTAGTTTTTACACAGTACTCACTTAAGATATTTACACTCTTTGAATCATTGACATTCATCATTCCAGAGCTGCGGGACACACTGTGAGGTTTACTTTTTTTTCTACCAGTTACAAGGAAATACTTGGCAGGGCTGGTTGTGTAACACTGTTTATTAGTTACCCATGGTTACAGTGATATGCCCTTGAGTCTGTGTTTGCATAATTATGCAAACACATGAACAAAGTGCATGTAATCCTACCTGGAGTATGATAGGTGCTGGTCCAGGTCATTCCACAGTAGCTTGGGACTGTTGTTACCGTTACTTGCACTTGTTGGTTTGGAGAAACTTCAGTGCAGTTGTTCTCAGTTTCAACCTGCAGGAAAGAGGTGGGTAAAAGCACACAAGCTGTCATTTGTCTGTTAAACGCTGCAGCGTGTAGAAACACGCTAAAATGACCACATCCGCTTCAGAAGCAATGCCGATGGAAAGCCAGTTAGCCTGGCCAGACCACTGTTGTGACAATCACAACAGTGAATCTGTCTTCCTCACCGATTCCACCATCGTGGACGTCAGCTGAAGGCTCCATCTTGACTATGGAAATATCAATTTTTTACAAAATGCAGATAGGCACAGTGATGCCACCCACTGGTTTGCTCTGGGGCCTTGAACTGTTTATTTCCTTTGTCATTGTTTTGATGTTACAAAATCATCTACAAAGTGGGGTGTGGCTCTAACCGAGAAAAGAGGGCACGCCACAAACCCGGCAACAATCAAAATTTTGGCATGCCACAAAACATTATCATGCTTGATGATCTTCCTGACTCTAATGAGGCCCATAATTTACAAGGTGACATGTTTTTTTAATAACACATGAAACAGACTGAGATCATAAACTCATTACGAAAGTATTTATTGGGTTAACAGATCACCAAAGTTGAGGGTTGATTTTCTTTCTACTTCTTTACTCCTTTTTTTGCAACCTCACCCACCTGTGGGCCGTTAGAATGGATGCATGTTTTACTCTGGTCTGGAATCTTTTAAATACAGTTTACGTGACACACCAATTCCACCATCGTGGACATCAGCTGGGGAATGTTTTTAAGCTCCGTAACCTTTGTGAAGGTTACAGTGGCATATGAGTCAGTTTTCCAGTGACCTTTAAGCACATATGGGATCTCCCAGATGTGTGGAAAAAGGTCATGTATTTTTCCTGACCGCAAGATGAGAGGAACCTCAAGGATATCAACAGCTGCCACATCAGCAAACTCCCCGGTTTGCAGGAAGGGAAAGACAAAACAGGGCAGGAAGGGGCTAGTGGGTTGGCAACATTTAAGTGCTAAACACAGCACATTTGACAGAAAAGCTACTCTAGCATAACACTCTGGATTAATAGATGTCCCACAAACACCCAGCAATGCCAGATGAGCTGGGGATTTTACCTGCAGTCCAGACATCCTTTCTCTTGATGCCCTTGTGAAGCTAAAGGTTTTGCACCTCGTCATCATCCCTGCGGTTGTGATACAAAAGGACACGCCATGGATGGAGTCTGTGGAAACATAATCCAGAAGACGTTTTGAAGTTGCTGTAACAGTAACCAGCACCAGCCAGTCAGCCATTCAAAAAGTTTTTGAATGGTTGACTGGCTATTTTGGTGCAGATTGGCACTGTTTTAGGTGCCATACAGGAAGAAGTTATTTAGGTACTTTTTTTTCTCAGCAATTCCAAGACGGATAGTCTGGAAATCTACCAGGTTTACTGTATTATGCTGTGCACATGAATGGATGTGTCTGATAATGTGTCTTCCTGTGTAAACCTTATCATATTGTATGGTTTGTCAGCCTTATCGGAAACATGAAGTGTCAATTGGCATGTTTACCATGCAAAAGCAGAAGTTTTTTCATGAAAGCTGGTTGCCTTTTATAAAATGTGACTTCCTTCAGCAAATGCCTTTAAAGTGTGTAGTCTGTGATTATCATCTCTAACATCATTAGTTTCCACATTGGCTTGACTACACCCAGAGAGTTTCATTTGGCACTTCCTTGTTAAAGAAGTTTTGATTAAGAAAAAAAAAAAAACTGAATAATGACCTTGCTCCTACAGTGGACACCAAACAATATCACGTGCCATGTATCTGTTGACATGAGTGTGTTAGGACAGAGGCATGGGCTCTGTTTAGTTAATGATTGTCCTCCAGAAAAAAATAAAAAGTCATTCTATGTATAACTTAATTCATTACATGCATAACTTCAGTCACTCAGCACCTCTTTGTCAAAGTTTCCTTTACGCTATAGTGATTCACCACACCTACGTCTTCTGTGAAAACAGAAAGAAGATTTTGTGGTTTAATAAACAGTTTGGCTTTGTTCTGAAAGCGCTCATTAACAATGCTGAATCCTCCAAATTACTTCCAAGTATTAAAAGAAATTCTGGTGTAGTGTTTTAACAGCAAAGTCACATCTGAAAGGAACAGGCCGTACCAGGATGTAGGTTGCTTTAAGTGAAGAAGAGTGGCTGACAAAGACACCACAATGAACATGTAGAGATCAGTGTGATATCGGCCGTCCACTGACTCCTCGCAAGACATCAAACAAGCAGGTACACTAAAAGCATTGAACTGGTACTGGGATTAGGGTAATGTGATTTCTGTGAACTTAGTTAAATTGTTCTGGAAACCCACTTTAGCTGAGTGCCTCAGGCGCCAAAGCATCGCGCTCCAGCACAGAAAAAGACCACACACAGTGTGCAACAATGAAATGCTACAGGTGAATTGCCAGCATTAGTCTACTTTTGATTGAAAGTGAGATTATCTTTTGAAAGTAGGAGATCCAGAAAACTGTCTAAAAAGAGTACAATAGCATTAGGGGGAAGATTTGGCACAAAAGTGGATAACAGGGGCTTTGGGAGCTGGGACATAAAGCACGGAACAAGTGGGAAAAGCAGCCTGGATGGTAACCTGTACATGGAAAATGATTTGGTGCCAAACTAAACACTGCAACATGGAGCTCAAGTGTAACTGGATTTTAATACTATAATAGCTGCTTTTAATAAGCGGCCAAACTAAATAATGCAGTAGGGTGATACACTGAGACAGTGGCTCAGTAATTTGGCATCGCTAGAAGACTGAGAGTCAAAGACTAGACCCTGTGCGCTGTGTGCCAATAGGTGTATGGAGGCCAAAGCAAATCTCTGTTCACCCAAACAGATTTTCATTCATTGTGCTTGCCCTGCAAAAGCTGTTGACATTTTTGAGCACATGCATTTTATACAAATAGATATGGTTGCATCTATTTTAAGCCATCACACTTACGCACCAGCAACTTGCACTACTGCTTTGATTCCGAGCCGCAGCGAGCACTTCTGCATCCTCTCACACTTCATGACCGTGGAAAGGCTGACGTTGTGGAATAAGGTTGAGGTGTTGAGACTTTCAGCGGGGTTCTCGCATGGACGTGGAAATGAATCTACACAGCAACGGGGACAGAGAAATATTTCTAAAAAACCAAAAAAGTTACACTGTGGGATGTGTGAGGAAAATGAAGGTGTGGATTTTGTGTACCAAATGTCAGTAAAAAGATCATTGAGGTATGCTGTTTTTCATCCCTTACTTATAGAGAACAAACCACAGCAGCGTTCCCACCTTTGCCGTCTGCTATACAAAGCATCTGAATTTCTCTTTAGCATTTCACACTTTATATTTCTTTAAGTATTTTGTGCAGTTTTCAAGAAGCGCACAGAGAGTACAGATAGCAGCAATGCACTGCTTGTCGAGCTTATCATGATTTTATCAGGTCTTATTTGGCGTGTGAGGGAGGGAAAAAAATCGTTTTAATGCTATGGGTGGGGCACATTTAAAGATCTTTGAATGTGGTTACTGTTTTCCACTTTAGTTCAGTGGCACGTAATGGTCTCTGTGTTGTTTTAAAGACCTTTTCAACCCAGCCTTGAATTCTATGTTAAATGCTGAATGCAGTTGCTTTGGCAACATTGCAGTAAAATATAAAGGCAACAAATGCAGGCATTATCAGCTTTTCGTGTTTGTCGGCTAATAATAGCTGAGTTATTGTGCAAATAAACACCCAATGGGGATGCATGACTGCAGGTGTAAAGTGGCAACAAGTCTATACTCACAGCCTCCTTTGGTCTTACAGTGAAGTCCCTGCAAAAAGAAAGAAAAGAAGAAGACACAGAGTGATTCATGACAGGCTCTTTTCTGTGAATTCTGTGTAGGAGTTTCATCAATAAAGTTAAAGAGAACAAAGGTAGCAGCTCTGCAGGACAGGGGATTCCCACACAACAATGAGTTTTTACATCCTCATTGCTCCTTTCAGGTAAAACTCTGCCTCTGTGTGGGTGCGTGTGTGTGTTTGTGTGGGTGTGTGTGTGTATGTGTGTTTAAGCCCACAGCTGGAGCACTGTAACACAGTTGTCTTTGGTTAATTTGCACAAAGTTAGCTAACAGCAAGATTTCACCCACAGATTCAAATAATAATAATAAGGAAAGAATGTGAATCATTGTGGTCTTTAAGGAAAAATGTCCTGGCCAATGCATCCTCGTTTATTCACCAGTCTAGTATGTGAAACATATTTTATAAATCCTCATGCCAGTATAAACAGTGCCTTCATTTTTATGCCATGGGGAATGTGATTTGTAACCAACAATAGTTCCAGGGGTTTTTTGATTGGATTGTTTTTTTAAGAAATGAAATCTCAGTCTTTTAATTCCATTCATCTACCACCCGTGAGGTACCTCGCAGAACCTCCCACGCATGATGATGTTTTGACTGTAAACACATCTCGAATTCATCTTTCAGAATGTAACCGACTGTCAAACTGTTTTCCTGCTACAGCGAGGCGCTGAGTTACACTATTAAGCGCATACACATGTAGAAACCTGCAAATGATAAAGAGCTTTATCTTAACTGTACGCATGCAAGACGAGGGGGGAAAAAAGAAGGAAAAGGAAGCTCGTAAAGTTCAGGTCACTGAAAAAGAGTAAACATGTGGTGTTGACTAGTCACCCTCCACCCAGATACATTTGCGGTTGTTTCCTCCTTGGGCTCCAGTAAATGATTAGATATATTTACCAACGCATGTATCGCCGCCTCCTTTAGCGTAAGCTCAGCAGAAGAGGCTTTGCAGGATGTAGCTTTGTAAAATTGTCTCCCAATAGGTGAATCAGAGTGTCATTAACTGGCTTTCATGTGGTTTCATTCTATGTAAACGGAAGAGCCTTTGAGATTAGAATTGGATCCATCACAAATCAGATTTAAGTTTGATCACAGCCCCAGTAATGACCACAGCTGTAAGAGTACAGAACTCATAAACACATGTATATTTCTGTTATTTTCACTCACTTAAAACAGCCAGATTGGCATATTAAGAAGTATTATTACACACATTCATCAGCAGCAGTGACTCATATCAGAAGCTAATATAGAACACAATAATATAAGCTGATCATGTGATTTTAGCCTTGTTGATTCTTTTACCTGAGAGCACCTAATACATGTCTCCAGTCCTTGGCTTTCTCCTGCAGCTCCAGTCAGACGCAAGCAGCAGTGCACCAGCAGCAAACCAACCCACAGGATCATTTTACTGGCCAGGTGTGGACACTGTCTTCTTCTTTCTGCTGTCCCTGTAATCTGTGCCTCTTCTTGTCCTCTCTAATCTTTTCTTTTTTTCTTTTCCAGGTGGGGCTAAGTGACAAACTCAGATGTGGGCTTGACGTAGTTGAATGGTGAGGTTCTCTGGTTTGATGTGTCCTGGATGTGATGATGTCCAACGTGTAGCACGAACCAAAGGGCTCCAGCTGTTTTGTGTGGGAGGCGGGGCTCTCTGAATGAGAGCCAGTAGTTCTTTTCCTCTTCAGCAGCACTTTCCAAGATGTGATTTTTTTGAAACAGTACTTGTCCTCACTGTACAAAACTTCTTCCGAACCTTTCTACTTACCTGTCACACTATAGTGAGCTGTAATTATGTGGAAATGGTACTGAAACCCAGTCACCAATCCTCTCACCCACACGCCAAAATCCACATGCTGTGACAGGATTTACTGGAAAGGTGCAAAATTTCACATCCCTTTTTTTTTTTTTTTTTTTTTTTTTTTTTTTTTTTTTTTT
>VUQG01018911.1:1904-13443 GCA_015106755.1 Etia nguti
ATCTTCCCCTTTTTTTTTTTTTTATTTTTTTTTATAAAAAAAAAAAACAAAACAAAAAATTTTTTTTTTTTTACATTTAAAAAAAAAAAAAAAAAAAAAAAAAAAAAAAAAAAAAAAAAAACTGATGTAAAAAAAAAAAAAAAAAAACATACTTGAAACTCTTAATATTCATCATCGTTATCAGTATATCAGGATATCTTACACTTATATTTTTCTAAGTGATTAAACAGATAAACACAAATACATTTTAGAAAGAAATGACTGAAATCAGCGACCGTCCCTTATCTGGACATACAGAGCTGTCTGTATCATAGCAGATCTACAACTGCCATAGGTTAGTGCATTTTAAGGACCTCTGGATGTTGTGCAAATGTAACTTTATGATATTACAATAGCTTAGTTTTCTTTTTACATTGTTCTTTTTTTCTTTATTATCATTTATAAACAAGTCACATCTAAAGGGGAAAAAAATCAAAGTAATTTTTCGTATGAAGGAACTGAAATGTTAATAGAACAAAATACAAAGAACATCTGCAGTGATCAGTTTATCAAATCTGTTTTAACCACCGAGTGATTTAATCAGTGTCGCATAAGGTCACAGAGCCTGTTTTAAACCAGAAGGCTGGGAAGAGCGGCTCTGTGAATTTTGCATTGAAGGTGTGTATGAGGTTCAGCTTTTCTGTAGAAACACTGTAAAAACTCAGAATTCCACCTTCCCAATCCAAGAACACTGCTATTTTTTTACTGGAAGGTAATTCCAATGGCTTTAATGTCTTCCCATGCATGGCAGTGCATTTAGTACTGGAGCAGTACAGACCCCAGGACATCTTATTGCATCCTAGGCCACCACTACTATCCCAATTTCTACCCACTCCTTTGTATGCTGTAGCAATGCTGACCGTCCCACTCCATTCCACTTCCCAATAACAGAGACCTTTCAGTCCCTCGACACAAAACACCTGAGACCTCTTGAACCTGTCCTCATTTTCAGGTCGTTCAGGTTTCTCCTCTACCATCTTTACAGTTTTTACTTTTCTCTCTCCTTCTAGGATAAGTCTTTTGCTTGCCGTAGTTTCATCAAACTTCAGTTCTACACCATCTGAGAAAGACAACGCAAGAATTTGATATCTTTGTCTACTGGAGCGACCAGAAAAAATGAATACATAAAAAAGATACAAGCAAAGCAACAAATCAAAACAACATCAGCAGGTATAACATAAAATAATTTTTGATTTTGATTTTAAAAATGAGCAACAATCTCATTGGACTGGAGCTTTAAATTGGTGACTAAACGACAAATTCACTGAAAATCAGAGGACAACTTACACTTCTTGATCCCCGGCTTTAACCGATGCTCTCCACCATGGTCCAAACTGTACAAGATTTTATTTTTATATAGGATTAGGTATAGTAAGGTAAGATGAGGAGGCAGTGCAGGAATAATTTTCAAAGAGTGGAAAAAATATGACTTTAAATGTAATTTATGGTATAAATTAAAAAACAACAACTTTTATTTCAGGTTATATTATAATTTTGCTTTAAAGTTGATGTAGGCTCAGAAAAAGAGCCTTCCATATTATTAGAAATAAATACCATATACTATATAGACATTTATCTTGATAACTTACAGCAGTGTCTTCAGCTTCATATTTGGATCTTCAATTATATCAGTGAGTCGTCTGGTCCCAAGGTCTCCTGGGTGATTATAACGCAGATCCAGATGTTTCAGGAGGGAGGCTGCGTTGGATTCGAGAGATGAGGCCAAGAAAGAGCAGCCTGTCTCTGTTACCTGACAACCAGACAACCTGCAGAACGCATAAACAGAGAAATTATTTTGTTGGTCTTTCTGAATTTTTGATAAAAGATAACCCTATCCCAACAATCTTCGGGCGAGAGGCAGGGGGCTAACACAGAGAAACAGACAACCATTCGCACTCACATTCACACCTATGGGCAATTTAAAAGTATCAATTATCCTAACCCTATTAACCTAACAGTCTTTGGGCTGTGGGAGGAAGTCAGAGTACTCAGAGAGAAATATTTACATAAAGTGTGAGGTCAGGTAGACCATAGAATTGGTTTCTACATTGAGAAAGAAACCCCAGACTGGCTAAAAATAATGTAAAAAATTGGCCTTTAGGAGGTGGTAGAGGCAGTTAGGATTAGATGGCTGTTAGAAGAACCCTGTTATTTACTTTCATCTCCCCTTCAGTGCACATTTTGACCAAAGTGTAAAAAATATCTGTCTCTAATAAAATTCATATGTGGCTAAAAACAGTCTAGAGTCTCAGCAACCTAACAGTTTGTTATACTTTGTACCATGTGAAAACTTTTTAATTTTCTAACAAGAAAAGACAAGAAAAACCTCTTGTTTTTCTTGCAGTGTGTGCATGCACACTTACTTCAGAATCTCCAGTTTGCAGTGTGAACTCTTCAGGCCTTCTGCAAGATGCTGCACACCCACATCAAGCATGTCATTATGGCTAAAGTTCAACTCCGAAAGGTTTGAGAATGCAGAGCTTAGGACTGAGGATGTCAGACCACTGCAGGCTTTTTCAGAGAGCTCACACCAAGTCAGCCTGTGAAAATGAGACATACAGCAAAGTACTATGCACCATTACATTGTACTAGTATGTTGAAGTAACTAAAAGACCATTGTATACAGTTATATAAATTATTTGTTGGACAGAGACATCATTTTTATAGCTCCACCTCTGTGCACCACCACATTGGATTTTAAATAGAACAAGTAAGATGATCAGGGTTTCAACTTTAATTCAAGGAGATCTACAACAATTTTGCATTTGCTTTAGAAATTACAGACACTTTTTTACATAGTTCTTCATTTTCAGAGGCTTAGAATAAACATGACAAATGAACATAATTTTAAAGGCAAATAAAAAATACTCCTGTCACTTGTTTGTGATACTTGGATGGAGTCAGCACTCTGGAACACCACCGGATCAGTTTTCCGGTGTTTGGCTGCAAACTTCCAAATTCATCCTGTTACTTATATCAGCAGTCACATCATCAATAAATGCCAGTGGCACATTTTCACTGTTATGAAGTAAGAAGGGAACATGACTCACGTGACCATGAAACTGCTTGTCAGTTAATTATCCAATTACTTTTGAGCCTCTGAAAATAGGTGACTATCCACAAAGTTATCTGTAACTACTGAACACTGAATGCCAAGTTGTTCTTAAACCCTCTGAATTAAAGCTGAAAGGTTGAAATTCAAACTTGACAACTTAAATTGAATTGACAGAATCTTGATTGTTTGATTTATTCTGACGTAACAAAAAACTGTCAAAATGCTGTGTAGCTAATAGTCAGCTACCCCCCACCCCCCACCCCCCCACCCACTTCCTTTATAGCTTTAAACAATTAACGGTTAATAATGTTTGATATTCAATATGAATTTATGGGAGTTTGTAGTGATTAAATTCACAGACTGTATATATGATTGTAAAATCTGAAGCACATACCAAAGGCTATTAAACATTTACCAACCCAAAAATGTAAATGCCAAGTTATTGTGAGCCCATTTAGACAGTTAAACTTTGTGTTCACTGAATTATAAAAGTAACTAGTCAAAAATACTTACAAGGTTATTTTTGAGACTTTGACTACTGGCAACATTCCCAGAAGAACTTTCTCTGATTTGCGGTACTTTTTCAGATCAAACACATCAAGTTTCTCATCTGATGTCAACAACACAAAAGTCAGAGCAGACCACTGACCAGCAGAGTAATCTTCAAAATTCTGTGTTCCTGATCGCAGTTGCTCTTTGATGTCTTTCACAAGAGAGTGATCATTAAGCTCATTCAAACAGTAAAAAAGATTGAGGTTTTTATCTGCATCACTGATGTCTTCATTGATCTTCTTTTTGATGTACTCTGCTGTCTCCTTGTTGGTCTCCTTGTTATTTTTTCTGTTGTCCATCAGCAGCTCTTTCAGATATTTCTGATTGGTCTCCAGTGAGAGGCCGAGCAGGAAGCGGAGAAACAGATCCCAGTCTCCATGTTCACTATCTAAAGCCTTGTCCACTGCTTTCTTGTAGAAGTCGGATGCAGGCAAATCTGAAACCACTGAAGGAGGTGTGGTGAGCAGATTTTCACTTTTGTTATTGAAGACGTAAAACACATAGAAAGCTGCCAGGAACTCCTGAATGCTCAAATGGACAAAGCAAAACAGTTTCTGTGGGTAAAGTGAAGGACCTTCTCTCTCAATCTGAGTCAATATCCCAGAAAAAACAGCAGCTTTTGTGATGTCAGTACCGCACTCTCTCAGGTTTTCTTCAGTGAAGAGAAAGTTTCCTTTCACAAGCTCCTCAAAAGCTAGTTTTCCTAAAGATATAATGGTTTCCTTGTTTCTTTCATTCCAGCATTTATCTATCTCACAGCTTTCACCTGTCTTATCTTCATTATACTTTCTGTTAGCCTGTCTGCACTCGATCAAAAGAAGGTATATGTACATGTCAGTCAGCGTCTTGGGCATTTCATCGTCTTGGTTTGTGGTCACATATTCCTCCAGGACCTTTGCAGTGATCCAACAGAAAACTGGTATGTGACACATGATATAAAGGCTCCTTGATTTCTTTACATGAGTGAGGATTTTTTCAGCCAGATCCTCATTAAACCTCTTCCTGAAGTACTCTTCTTTTTGCTCATCATTGAATCCTCGCACCTCCGTGACCCGGTCAACTTTATCAGCAGGAATACGGTTGGACGCTGCAGGTCGGGAGGTGATCCAGATTTGAGCTTTAGGAAGCAGTTTTCCATGGATGAGGTTGGTCAGCAGAATATTCACTGATGTTGGCTCTCTCACATGGATGCATTTATTACTTTCACTGAAGTCAAGATCAAGGCGACATTCATCAAAGCCATCCAGAACAACCAGAATTTTGTACTTGTCATAGTCAGATATTTCTGAGGTCTTCATAGCTGGAAAGAACTGATGAAGAAGTTCCTCAAAACTGAGTTGTTCCTCTCTTCTCAAATTAAGCTCTCGGAAAGGAAGTGGAAACATGAAATAAATGTTTTGAACCACGTTACCCTCAGCCCAGTCCAGCATGTACTTCATTGATGCGATAGTTTTTCCTATGCCTGCCACTCCAACTGTCATCACAGTTTTAATATGTTTATTTTCAACAGATGTGAAGATCTCATTATATTTAATTGCTGTTTCTTGTTTAACTGGTTTGAACTTTGCATTTTGAACCTGTCTGGTCTCTTGCTGCTCATTGACTTCTCCACTCTGCCCCTCTATGATGTAGAGCTCTGTGTAGATCTCATTCAGGACAGCAGAGGTTTTTTGCCTGTCGATGCCCTCAGACACACGAGTAAACTGCTCCTTCAGTTGAGACTTGAGTTTGCGTTGGCTTGTAATATCAGGCTTCTCTGTAAGAAAACATTAGAAACAGAAATTACACAAGTATACATTGTGCACATTTCTCTTGTTTTCACCAATGACAAATTATTTATTATATAAATATTTACTACATTTGTCTTTTTAGGTTTTTTTTTTAGTATTTTGACTTTTTTTGATCTAGTATACTAGTATAAGTACTACAAAGATGTTCAACTATACCCAATTCCAGTTGCTGCAATGACAGTCTTACCTCGTATTTCTGTCACCCTGTCAACAAGTTTTTCAACATTTAGCCGATTACCAGCTGAAGGTCGGGACGTTATCCACGCTAGAGCTGAAGGAAGCAGGTTCCCTTTGATGAGGTTGGTCAACAGCACATCCACTGAGGCTGGCTCACTGATATCAGTCAAGATGTTGTTGTTGTCAAAGTCGAGCGGGAGCTGAAATTGGTCAACTCCGTCCAAGATAAATAAAACTGGGAAGTGTGAAATTTCAGTGATTACAAATTCTTTGGTTTCCTTAAAGAAATGGTTTAGAAGACCCACCAAGCTAAATGTTTTATCTTTCATCTGGTTCAGTTCAGAGACTTTGAGTGGAAATATTCCTAGTTCATTTTCTTTACGAAACAAAGATTTTGCTGTTTTTGCAACCCATGTGAAAAATGAAGGGTTTTTGTTTTCCGCCCACTCTTTTACAAATTTCTGTACGTGGAAGGATTTTCCGATACCAGCCACCCCAACAGTCAGCACAGTTCGGGTTTTCTTCCCATTCTTATCTTTAAAGATATCAGATGTTTCATCCACTTTCACCACAGTCTGTTCATTATTCTCTGCAGTGCTGTCCTCTCTCATGATGTGTTCGGTGTTGTTCTTGTTACGATGATTGGTGTCTTCAATCAGAGTGTTTTCTCTAAGAAGTCTTCCACGCAGATGTTTCACCAGCTCCTTCCATCGCTTTGAGGTCTCTGAAAAAACAGAACAAAATAAAAAGATAAATGTACCATGAATTTTTGTTCTAATATGTACAAATATGAGTGTTGTAAATAAATACAATGACATGTCATTCTTTCTTAGTGTGATGCCTTCTCGGAGCAGAGAAAATAGCAGTAGTATGTTGAATTAAGTACAAATATCCTGTGTTCTAAAATATTCTTTTGTTAACAGCTCTGACATAAGAAGGATTTCTGTGTTAATGATGTTATAAGAGTCGGCCTCACCACTGTGACCACTCTTCACAGAAGCATTGCTGTTGTCAGTTGATGTGGTTGAGCTTCAAAGCACAGAAGACATTTACAATTAATATTTAGTTTGTCAGCACAGCAAGCTAAAAAAACTGTGATATCATTATCTCCATTATAGTAAAATGTATCACTGAAATTTCACTTTGGCAATTTATCATATTGTCTCATTTCCTTTTTTCTTTTACAGTTACAACAGTAGGCCCACCCATACCTTTTCCTGCTTTTTATCAACATTTAGATTCAGAAGGAACTTGCATTCCTGTTCAGCTTTATAGTAAACTTGAATGTCAAACATTTATATCTTCTAGGTCTAGGAATATTCTAGGTACCTCTGAAGCTTTTTGTAGGTTTCTGTCTAGTATCCTCTGTTCTGATTGAATGTTTAATATCACATATCTCTGCATGTACTAAGGGCTCATGGAACTGAACTGAAAACAGATTTTATTAAGAAATAAATAACTAATAATAACTGTGATTTCATGACTGGGGTGGGAAATTTGATTTTCTAAAAAAAATAAAATAATCCACTATTAAATTAAGCCATTAGACATATAATTATTATAGGCCATTTTTTAAAGAAGGCGTGATCCAAAGGGCACCCGCCTGAGAGAATCACCCTACTTAAAAGTATCAAAAATTACAACTAAGTAACAAATATTAGAACATTACTGTTCAGCTTTAAGATGGCCTTTCAGCGTCATAATTTAGTAAATATCTTACGTGGGTGATTCTCTGAATTTGGTGCCCTTTAAGTTCCTCAAACTAACATCAAAGATTCTCAGTTAAAGGAAACCTCAAAATTACATTTTAAAGTCATTAATTAATCAAAGCAAGTGCCTTCTCATTATGATTATTATATTAAAAACAAGACCTATCTAACTAATATAGAATATACATGTTATCATGTTTCCACTTACCATTACTACAATTTAAATGAATATCAAATATATACAAAATATAATTGGTATCAAACTTTTAGTGCCAATATATTAATATATCACACTTATTAGGCATGCCTGAGCTGGGCTTTGCTCAAAACAACAGGAAACTGTTGTTGCCTAGAAGCCATAGAAAACAAGAGCAGAGCACAGTCAATGCCACTTCCTATGTTAAAGTTCCTTAATAGGAATGATTTCGGTTTCAGTTGTCTGCATCCACAATGGAGTATAGTGAAGAATTTTCAGGTATCTATACTTTATCTGACTATTTATTTTTCTGAAACCGTTTTAGTTTTAATCCACACATCTTTACACAAATATCTGTTTTTCATACCAAGTTCCTTTTCAAAACAGGCTTGTTATTTTAGGTTTAACACTTTTGAGGGGAAGATTTTTTTATTTATTTACTTAACGGTATGCCTGAATGGAGGGAACAATAACACATAGAAGACAACCCTATTGGTGTATCAATCAAAGCTTATTGAATACAAAGAGATGAAAGAGGAAAAAACATACATATAATTTCTACTGCTATACTCAAGGGTTAAAGTGGGCTGGGGCTGTCCAAAAAAGTGATTGCTGATGTTTATGTGTTTTTTATGCTTGTATTGATGAGTTGACTGCAGTCAGTGGGGTTTAGCAATGGGTTATATACAAAATAAAGAAATTAACTGATTCACAAGTGTCTTTATGACTGTGTGATTATACTTACTCTGTGTTCTATATTATAATCAATCCAGTTCTTTTTCACCACTTCAAATATATTTATAGAAATATGATGTAATATTTGCTGCAGTTTCTGCTGCCCTCTGTCTCACAAATCTCTCTTGAAAAAGACATTTTCAATGTCAATGACAGATTTAACCTAGCTAAATAAAGGAATTATAAAAGTCACTTTGCCAAAAACTCGTTTCACCTTCTACCTACAGGAATATTCATTCTGGATCAATATTTGTAAGATTATAGAGGAACAAGTCATTTGCTACATACCAAGCAATCGTTTTTTGGCAAATATTGAAAATCACATTTTGCCAGACACATTCCAGCACACTGTTTATTGTGCAGATGTACATAAGGTGTGGTTGCGGTACTTGAGCATCTGACCTGTTGTGACAGGTATTTTCAAATGCAAAATTTCTAACAGCTGAACACATATCAGCAAACATGCAAAATGTTTGTTCAGTTTGTTGCGCAGTGTGTCTGATAGCTAAAGGTACAACTGCTGTTCCCAGGGAGAGAAAAGTGTGATAACTTCACTCATAGTTGGAGAAACATGGAGAAAGACGGGACAGAAGAGGAAGAAGAGGGGTTATATTAAAAGGTGAGGACTGCTCAGTGACATTTAATGAGCTGGAAATCTAAAGCTTACATGTAATATTCTCATAAGTTAAATCAGATATTGAACCACCATGTAATGTGAAGTTATTTTTTATATTGTGAAAGACATTCAAAGGTTACCTAAGAATACAATTAGTTTAGTAGAAGATACACAGGCTAGCTTGCTGTGTCTGACTGGTGCAAAGTACCTGTGCTGTTCATGGTCAGAGTTACGTTGTAATAGAAATCTTTTTTAAAAATCCAAGTGATAGAAATGTCCACCAAGGACCTATTTTTTCTTTCTTATTTTCAGTACAGGTCGGAGTCTGTACTTTTTCACATTTGCTTCAGTAAAGAAGTTTAATCAGTACTTCATAATCTACCAGAATGTCCTGTCTTTCTTATCTCTCTCCATATCTGGGGGAAGTGAGCCCTCTTTCTTTTCTCTCCTTGTTAAATACAGCAGCTGGACCTTTAGCTAGCAACACACTGTGAGCCAAACTGCACACAAACAGTTTGTGTGTTTGTTGATGTTTGTTGAGCTAATAGAAACGTTGCATTTGAAATTAGCTGCCACTTAAAAAAAAAGTCACTCCCTTTATGCTCCTCCTCTTCAGTAACGCTTAGCTAGATGCTGAAGTACTCCAACCGACACTTAAGACACCTGCAGTCATTCTGGTGTTGTGCCAAAATAATAAATAAATAAAATATAAAAACTGACCCACTTTAACCCATGACTTTGGTACAGGACAACCATATACTGGTGATAAAGTCTCTACTTTAATGCTGTATTTCAGGTTTTTATGTATTTACAGCAAATGCTGCAAGAACTTTGCTCTAATTTATAAATACTGTTCATTGTTACTTCTGAATTAATGGAACAGTTTCCAAAGTTCATATTACAACTATTAATGTCACTTTAACATAGTTAGTGTTAGATGCCCCATGCAGCTTGACTTCTTTTTTGCTGACGATGGTACATGGTTATCAAAAAGTTACAACCCAAAATATTCTAAAAATATATTGTTGACTAAGATTACTGCAATGTTGTACTTAATCAGATTTTTAAAAAATCAGATTTACTAAGGACAGAGGGATTTATAATAACGTTTTCTTACTTGTCTAATAGAAATTTATTTCCAAATTATCTTACCTTGGTTGACTATCGCTCAAGTCTGGGGGTTCCCCTTTGGACATGTCACTTTTCATGGAAACATAACTCTCTGCAGGAGAGTCTGGTCTTTGGTGCGCATGTGGACTTTCACAAAGGTTAGAAAATGTCTTAATTAGACAAAGCTTAAAAGTGCATCTGTAACTTTTGTTTAACCCATTCAAAAAGCAATTTCAATTGTCAACAGAACATGATGCCAAGCAGTAACTATTTTGATGTTATGTGACAGAAATATATTTAAGGGTTTTTCTGAAAAAGATATTGAGCAAAGCGTGCTAACCAGCTGGCTCTGTCCCATCACTATTCATTTCAAGACCAGACTGATAACTGATGTAGTGTCAAGTCTACCCTCAATGTTTTCCATGTCCAGATACTCTTATAGCAGAAAAATAATCCAAACTGAATGACAATCTTCTCGATAACCAACATAATTTGATGTTATGACCAGGTTTCAGCATCACCTGAGGTCAGTTACAGATTTTGTAAATTGTTTGTGAGGAGATGCAAATGTGGCGTAACACTAAGGCTCCATATTAGGTTTTGAAAAAGAGAACAGCTCTGAAACCACTTTTTATGTTTTTCACTGTCTTTTCACTGGAGAGCAAGTTGGGTAACCACTGCTGACTACACAGAGAGTCTGCTGTATCTGTGCTTCCACAGACACATGGCTTAGCTACAAAGATTCACACCACATTTAAGCTACACCTGTTTTGTGCTGATGATAACATTATATGACTTACCAAAAATAAAAACTGTTCTAAACAATGTCATCACTTAACTGACAACCATATACTGGTGATGAAGTATCTGCTTCAATGCTGTATTTCAGTTATTTACGTACAAAGCTATGAATGACCAGCAATATATTCTTGACTAAGATTACTGCAATGTTTTACTTAAAGTTTTTATGGTAAATGGACTGATTCTTATATAGCACTTTTCTACTTTCCTGGAGTACTCAAAGCGCTCTATACAACACGCCACATTCACCCATACACACCCATTCACACAAGCACTCTATGCTTTTTGACTAACTTACACTCATACATACTCTGAAGGATGCATCGGAGAGCAAGTCGAGGTTAGTATCTTCCCCAAGGATATTTGGCATGCAGACTGGGGGAGCCAGGAATCAAACCAACAACCTTCCGATCAGCAGATTACCTGCTCTACCTCCTGAGCTACAGCCACCCCAAATCAATTTATCAGATTTACTAAGGACAGAGGGATTTATAATAACATATTCTTACTTGTTTAATAGAAATTTATTTCCAAATTATCTTACCTTGGTTGACTATCGCTCAAGTCTGGGGGTTCCCCTTTGGACATGTCACTTCTCATGGAAACATAACTCTCTGAGTCTGGTCTTTGGTGCGCATGTGGACTTTCACAAAGGTTAGAAAATGTCTTAATTAGACAAAGCTTAAAAGTGCATCTGTAACTTTTGTTTAACCCATTCAAAAAGCAATTTCAATTGTCAACAGAACATGATGCCAAGCA
>VUQG01018913.1:8539-34260 GCA_015106755.1 Etia nguti
AAAGGGGGGGGGGGGGAGGGGGGGGGGGGTGTATTTCTGGACCGTTACAATAGCATGTAATGATTTGTATTGTTGGATTTGATTGCATCACCTGCGTCCGAAGAGAAAAACATGAAACTGAGAATGCTGTGAATAATAATTTCATTTAAACCCAATATTCTTGCAAAGGCACTGGTTACAGCTATGTTTGAGTTCTAAACTGATGTTCAGAATTATTCAGTAAATATACGGTGACAGAATGACCACTCTAAAACCACTCTAAACTCAATATCAGTGATTTATAACCCCAAATCTCCGCCTGCGGGTGTTGCTCCTGCCACCCTGCCTGTCACCTCCCGAGCCTTGGTAGACCCATTTCTCGTACTTCACACTGCAAGCCATTCACCAACGCTCACTGGTCTCGTGTGTCCGAAATTTATTTTAGCTAAATTCTACTAATGTATATTCACTTCACGACAGCCAATCATTTAAAAAGGTGTGTGTGTGTGTGTGTGTGTGTGTGTGTGTGTGTGTGTGTGTGGTGGGTGGGGGTGGGGGGGGGGGGTAAAAAAAAATAAAATGAAAAAGCTCAAATAAATAAATATATAAAATTTCCTATGTGCCCTTTGTAATATTCGTTTAAACTGTCACCCGGTAAGCCAGGTGTTTGGTCCTGATCTGTAGTCCTGACAGTTTCGATACTTATGTCGTCATGTAGACACGCCCAGATTGATTGTTTCTATCAGTAAATCCATTAATATCGTTAAAGGGTCCCTATTGGCTTAAACTGGTCTCTACTATTCTCGACTTTTTGAGAATAAATCAGAGCGGGGGTGGGGAGGGGAGCTGTAGGTTTCAGTCACGACCGTAGCTGATATCTAATTAGTGGGGATTATCGACACCTACACCTCTCCGCTTTTTGTGCAGGCTGAGTGAATTGTTGTTTAAGGGATTTTGAGTGGCTTAAAGGGGATCTGACAGGTCCGCTGACCAAGTGGCAAGTAAAAGTATGAAAAGACAGAAACTGGTGGTGATGATTCCTTGATGAGGGACATGATTATGTGGGCTAAAGCGAGAAAGCGAATCAGCGGGATTAAACGTGATCAGCCTAAAAGGATCATCCAATACTTAAGCCTACATACAATTTACAGTTTATTAATATTTGGTCAAAAGTCAAACTAAACATATTATGTAATAAAATGACCTTGCAATGCTACATTTTAATTGTCGCAGCCCTTATGTGTCTTATGTGTCTTTCCAGACTGTTTTCGCACTAAGTTGTTTCCCAGGGAAACATCTATTATCCTATTATCACGACGGTGCCAATTTCGCCGATGTGTGAGGCGGTATTTACATGACTATATACTGTCACTCCTGAAAGGCTGTAAGGCTTTGTAGTACTTTGAGTCCCCATGGGATACTGGTGCCATCTCCCAAATGTTTCAACTACACATCAAGCCCCTCGATTCAGCATTTAGAACAGAATTCCAGTGATTTTATTTATATGATCTTTTAGCTAAGATATGTTCTATTTGTGTGCACATTTATGGCCTCATGAACAATGAACCCATACAGAGATCACTGTTTGTGTGAATTTTGATCTTCTATTAGTCTAAAATAATACTTTTATTCTCAAATATCTCCAAGTCCGGGGAATTATTAGGTTTTAATTATTCTATAGTTAGTGCTCATATGGATTCACATATACTGATTTAATTCCATGCATATACTTTGTATTTATAATTAGCATCAGAGCCTGGGAACAACAGGTGAATTCGTCTACGTTGCTTCTTTGAAGTGCACTTATGCACCGACAGTTCCTATTTGTCCATGGGAAGCCCCAGCCAATGTCGTTGACGCATTTCACAGTAAAATGTTACTTGCTGGACAAATCTGTCAGTCAAAGGGGGCACGACCATATAAATATCATGAGCGCCGAGTAGGGCAACAAACTTCAGTCGCCTCCTTCTTTTCTTTACGCTCACATCTGGAATTCGTGACACTGGCCTCTGCTTGGAATACATACGCTATGCAACCACTGGATTTCTATGCAGTCTTGGTTCTGTTCCTGTGCTGTCTTTTTCAGCTGTCGTCTGCTTGGTATGCCTTTTTTTCTCTCGGGAATAAAGTTTGAAATGCTACAGTTTCTATGGGTATGCAATTGGTACGATAACTTACAGGATTAACGTGGCTCTCTTGTTTTCCCTCTACAGGACCGTGAATAATTTCTTGATGACTGGACCTAAGGTAAATGCATTTAAGATTTTAAGAATGAGTGCTGAGTAAAAGCTGTTCCTACCAGCCAAATTCTATGTAATTAGCACTAACATTAATATTCATAACTTCCTTTCCTTTCTCATCCAAGGCCTATCTGACCTATGCCAGCAGTGTGCAAGTGGGCGCACAAAGTGGGATACAAGAGTGTAAACGCCAATTCGCTTTGGAGAAGTGGAACTGTCCAGAGAACACGCTTTCCTTGTCCCCACATAACGGCCTGCGGAGTGGTAAGAACTCAGACCTTTTTGGATCATATTTATGGCAACCAGAATTAGTGTGGTCGTGCGCTTTCTTGACAGCAATCTTGATGTAAAGTGCCTTTTACTCACAGAACTAGAACTCATCAGTTACGCATTAATCGTGCCAAACTGGATATCCAAGTAAAACAGTGCGGATTTCTTTCTTTGTTATTTATTTTAGCCACAAGGGAAACTTCTTTTGTCCATGCCATCAGCGCTGCCGGAGTGATGTACACGCTTACCAAGAACTGTACAGCTGGGGACTTTGACACCTGCGGGTGCGATGACTCCAAAATTGGACAGCCAGGTAAACATGTATTCCATGAGTATTCTATCCGCGGTTACAGTACGCGATTTAAAACTGGCTTGTATTCCTGCAGCGAAATAACGTCATGTGCTATTTTGTCTCAGGCGGTGCAGGGTGGATTTGGGGAGGATGCAGTGACAATGTGGCTTTTGGGGAGAAGATCTCCAAACAGTTTGTGGATGCGCTGGAAGATGGGCATGACTCGCGCGCAGCGGTCAACTTGCATAACAACGAGGCCGGCAGACTGGTAAGATTTGATCTTACTATTACTGACGACTGCTTGATGTCACTAGTGTTCTGACGCATTTGACACTGACACAGCTTAGTAAATGAAAAACGAGATCCTTGTTTTGTTTGTCTTTGTTTTTATTTTTTGGTAAAACCTTTGCTCTCTGGGCAGGCAATCAAAGCAACTATGAGGAAAGCCTGCAAGTGTCACGGAGTGTCTGGAAGCTGCACCATCCAAACCTGTTGGATGCAGATGGCCGATTTCAGAGAAGTGGGCAACTACTTGAAGATGAAGTACAAACATGCAAAGGAACTGGAAGTGGACAAGAAACCGGCGAGAGCAGGGAACAGCGCAGACAACCGAGACGCAGTCACTTACACTTTTTTGAGCGTCGCTACAACGGAACTCATTTACCTTGAGAGTTCTCCAAATTACTGCGTCAAGAACCAGACCCTCGGACTGCACGGTACAGAGGGACGGGAGTGCTTCAAGGAGGACAAGAACATGCCCCAGTGGGAGAAAAATAGCTGCCGCAGATTGTGCAATGAATGCGGCCTGAAAGTGGTGAAGAAGCGCACAGAGGTTTTCACCAGCTGCAACTGCAAATTTCACTGGTGCTGCACAGTCAAGTGTGAAAAATGCAAGCGAGTTATAGCCAAATATTTTTGTGCGCACAAAAGTGGGAGGAAAAAGAACAAAAAAGGCAGGAACAGTTCGCATCAACAGTGACTGGGATCTCTTGCAAAAATTGAACTCTTCACATTATTCGATAAATATGATTTTCATCATATTAATCAGTTTTATAATTACGAGCTACATCAGAAATTATTCTGCATCACATGAATGTTATTTAAAATTTCAGGTGAAGCCCTTTAAAGCACCTTTCCCCCACTTTAGTCTTGAATGGATTGTGTATATAGGTCAAATTTTCTCTTGTGGACCAAAATCTCCAAGCATTCCGGTATGGGGAGTTCCGAGGATGTTTGTTCGCTGTTCATCACATGTGACTACTGAAATTGGTTTAATATTTAAAAGTCTACCTAATAATTATTTAAAATAATAAATATTTTTATACAATACACGTCACTGCCTCCAAGTTTGTCGGTGGTAAAATTCTGAGTCTCTTACTCTCATATGCGGATGCCTTGGTGTCATACAGCCTTTGGGAAGTAAATAAATTACTTCCTAATGCCAACCTTTGAAGTGCGAATAGGCGTCTCCTGAACCAGTCACCCAATCAGCTTTCTCGGGTCTCTAAAACAAAGAGAAAGACTTATTTGGTCCTCAGTCAAGTAAAGGACAAAGCTGCAGCACACGGGGTCAAAATACTTACATCTCTATAAGCGGGATAACGATAACCGGATAGATGAAGATGGCGCAATCAGTTTTTTGGCTGCTTTTTGTTTCGTGTAGAATCAATGCTGGATACGCTTGGTAAGACATGTATACACTAGTTGCATGCATGATTTAAAATAAGTGAACTCAAGACAGAATTATATGATTTTTATCATTATCATTATTATTATTGTTTTCAGGGTCGCAAGCAATTTTCTGATGACGGGGTCAAAGGTATATATATACCTATTTGATTGCTTTTATTGTGGCAACATTTTTTCCCACATTTAAAATGTAATAAAAACAAAATAAAGGAGAGACTGTCACTGCCTCTTCTGCAGGACTATCTCACCTACGCAAAGAGCGTGCAGGTGGGCACACAGACTGGCGTCGATGAGTGCAAACGCCAGTTTGCTTGGGATAGATGGAACTGCCCCGATAGCGCAACCCAGCTTAAAGGACTGAAACGAGGTAGTTATTGTTCTTCTATTGAGCCTCAAGTTTTATTCGGCATTTCCAACCGGACATGCTTAAACTGTTAGTGGCAGTCGTCTCCCCCCTTAAATTATTGGTTTTCTCGGATTTTCCTGGCCAAAAAGGGATTTCCAGTGTTTCTATGGGGGTTTTTTTAATGTGTAATGTCTTTACTTACCCGTATATTGGTAACAGACTTGAATGACGAGAATTTACAAAGGGATATATACATATATATAAAATTAAGAAATTACCGGTTTCGCAAGTATCTTAATGACTGCGGTATTGTACCTAGATTATAACCAAGTCTTTTTCGGCCAATTAAAATATCTTTATAGAGCTACTGTTACACTTGTTGCAATTTCTGCTACCCCTTTGGCCAGATCTATCTTAAAAAAGACATTTTTAATGTCAATCAGACCTTTTACCTGTGTAAATAAAGGATATATAAAAGGAACATTGCCAAAAAACTGATTGCAGATTCTACCTTGTGACAGGAATGTTGTTTGTAGCTCAAGATGAGTTGATATCATTCATGAAGGAAAAAGTAACTGCTGCCCTAACACATAAATGCTGTTTAATATATAATCTTTTACCCGTGTTTGAATATGCACATGCACACCCCTGGATGTCGATGTGTATCTATTTTTCATGTTTATGATGCTGATTTAGTTGGTGACCTCTGGATATGTTGACCTTTATTTTTCTTTGAACCTTTGTAGTATGGCCTTGATTATCACGGAGTTATAATAAAAACGGCCACATTTTATACGTTATTAGTGAATGCTGGATATGTATTCTCTTAAGAGGCTGTGGCAGTAGACCTTGTATGTTTCCTCTCATTCAGCCACCAGAGAAACGGCTTTCGTTCATGCTATCAGTTCAGCAGGGGTCATGTACACTCTGACCAGGAACTGCAGTCTTGGCGAACTCGAAAACTGTGGCTGCGATGGTTCAAAGAACGGAAAGCTTGGTGAGTAATCATACGAGTTACAGCGCCATTTGGCAACATGCAAGTTCTTAATGATTTTTACGTATTCAAAACTGTGGCGTGCAGGCGGTCGCGTATGGTTGTGGGGTGGCTGCAGTGCTAACGTGGAGTTTGGAGAGAGGATTTCCAAAGAGTACGTGGATGCGGAAGAGACGGGTCAGGACTCTAGGGCTGCTGTCAACCTCCACAACAACGCGGCTGGCCGGCTGGTGAGTTATTTTCAAACGACACGCACCTCTTTACTAATCCTGCATCCCTCAGCGCTAAGGCATCAGCAGCCGTTAAAAGAACCTTGTTTCCAACAGGCCGTGAAAGACACAATGACGCGTATCTGCAGATGCCACGGAATGTCTGAGAGCTGCAGTGTCAAAACCTGCTGGACACAGCTGTCCGATTTCAGAGCCGTGGGCAATTACTTGAGGATCAAGTACAGTCACGCTGAAAAACTGGACATCGACCAGAAGCGCATGAACGCCGGTAACAGCGCGGACATCCAAGGTGCCATCATGGACGCGCTCGGCAGCATCGCTCAGTCAGAGCTCATCTACCTACAGGACTCTCCAGACTACTGCAGAAAGAACGCCAGCTTGGGGGCTCACGGCACGGAGGGCAGGGAGTGTCTGCTGCACGGACAGGGTTTGACGCAAGGGGAAAGAAGGAGCTGCCGCAGGCTGTGTCACGAATGCGGCCTGAGAGTGGAAGAAAAGCGCACGGAGGTGATGAGTAGCTGTAACTGCAAATTCCACTGGTGCTGTAAGGTGCACTGCGAGGACTGCGCCCACGTTACAGTCAAACACGTGTGCGCCAGGAAGGACGGTGGGGATGGAAGACGAAGAGATCGTGGACCCAAATGAAAACGACTGCGTTTATGGATTTGTCTGTTTGCACTTTCCCCCCTTTTTCGTGTATAATATGCTAGTGTCTATTTATTAAGATTGCTGTAATTAAAATAAAAATTAAAAAAAAGAACTTCTAAACATTTTATCTACAATTTCAGTTTTGCTCTAGAAGAGGGCCACCAGAGTTTCTGACACCGCGCACGCGCATAACAAGAATCAACTGCATGCATTTTAAAAGGGGGATTACAGGGATAACATCGTGCAGCTTACACCACATCGAGGTGTCGATCCAGCGTTGATCCACCACCACTTTGATGTCAGTGTGGATTGATTTTTATTCAAAGAGCAAAGAGCCTTTGAAAGACAAATTAGGGAAGCGCTTCCACCATTCAAGTTACAGGGTGTTTGGTTTGGTAATCGGCGACACCATTGCCCACGCTAGTCTTTGTCACATCCCAAATGTAATGCAAATGTATCTCAACACATTAAAGCTAAAGCCTGGTGTTTCTTCGCTGTTACATGGATCTTGTATATGCAATCAGACACTTATATAAAAGCATGACTCACTTTTTCCCCCCCTGAAAAGCAAGATGATCTCTAATCTTATCATTTTCAAGTAATTAGGTATTAGTATTAGATCTATCTCTGCCCACTGGCCTGTCAGTGTTTAAAGGAGCCATTCATTTACTTCCTTCTCTCCTGTACCCCCCGTATCTCCAAAACCTTGCCTCTCAGCTGGATGTGTCATAAATCTGCCACTGATTCCACTAAATGAGTGATGGCATGGATATTACCTTCTTCAGGGGGTCCATGGCTGGAGGGGAAGCCAGAGGGGGAGGGAATGTTAACAGTTATGGGTCTGGTGACAGGTCTGTTTCACTATCTTTACAGACCAGTTACTGTTGCACCAATAAAAAAACAGAGATAAGTGAGAAATTCTGTCATGAATTATCTGACTATCTGGTGTCTCTACATTGTAAAGCCCCCGAGACCTGGGGCAACATAGCGAATGCATTCCACTTATTCAGTTTTCACCCATCTTTGCAATGTGAAATTTGGCATGTCATATTAAATCTAAATACAAACACTGTAGCAAACAGTTACACAGCTCTACAAATAAACATACTACTGTTAGCTGATGTACGGTTTTGGGACAAAATTGGGTTCTAACACAACCAAGGGTCAGAAAAGCATCACATGAAGTTAAAATCCCTGGCTGCAGAAGCAAACAAGTAACACTCTCACCGACCCGAAACGCTCCCTCCCACACTTCCCATTTGTCTGTTTCCCCTCTAGGGATGTCCCGTATTTCCCATGCTGTCCTGCTGTGCGTTAATGAAGGTTTTGCTCCACTGGAGGCCCTCACGCTTTATCTCTGCTCTCCAATGAATACATTACTGGTGCCATATTGTTCCCATATGATGCTCAGCTGTGCTTGGATCCACTCTACAAGTGCAATGCCCCTGAGCAGACCCTGCATCTGACAATTTTTATTTATTTTTTTTACCCACTAAATTGCATTTATTTATCTTGCAGCAGTTTTATGATTTTAGCATTTCAAACATTTTAGACTCAGTAAAGAAATCTTTTTTTAAGGAAGAACTTACATTGACCCATCAGACAAAAGTGGTTCATCACGTTCTTTTTATTATTTATACCACATTTGGTGGCAGTTACATGTCACAGGGGTATGTTTCCAATTCAGGACAAAAGAAGAAAACAGAGGTAGGGGGTTCTGCCACAAGGACCCCCCCAGGGGAGCTCGTGTATTCTTCCAGAGTGGCTCAGGGGGGTCTGAGCGTGACTGATCACCCCTTTTCACTGCTGCCCTCCTCTATCACCAGGGTGTGAGATACCAAGAGGTCTCACACAAGCTGCAGGTGGGAAACAAGACCGAACACAACCAGCAATAAGACTAGAAGCCAGAATGGTAATAAAAGCTTATAAAAAAAACCAAAAACCAAACAAAAGGTCACAATGTGAGACGCAACATCTACACTCCAAGCATCAGCATTTTTTCCTGAGTTTGCATTTGACGTTGTAAGTCTGCTGTCCAGTAAAAAAAAAAATTGACAAACAAGTTTGAGCTGCCTTAACCATGTGTTAGAAATGAAATCAGCAGCCTCTGTGTTTAGAGATCGACCATTTGCAGTGCATGCATGCTCTATTCATAGCTTTCTGACCACAGAAGCCTTTTATTCTCTTACACAATAGGTGAGAGGGTAAAAAAAAACACACGCATGCTTAAAGTGTGCTTAAGCAGGGGTAATTTTAGACCGATCATTTCACAGTGATGAGTAAGATGATGGCTGGCAAGTAAAGTCATTGCGTTTTCAAGTGGAAGTGATCATTCGCAACAGACAAGAATGAGTTTTCCTAACGTTCCCTCTAAAGCAGAGGTGATGGGATGGAATCCCCAAACTCTAGCGGACTACATGAAGAAGGTGAGTAGTAAAACTGTGGTTCGAAGGTGAAAGTAGAGATGCTTATACCTTCCAAGTACTGTAATCTCTTGATTACCAATATTTACGACCATCTGATAAGCACAAGCTTAATCAGCAAAAACAAAAGCTCAGTTTTTTACCCAAGAAAAATATATATTTCCTGCTTTTTCATTCACGCCTTGTTTTAGTTAATAACACCTTATCTAAAAAGTAGCACTTCATGCTAATTTAAGGAAAACACCAAACATACAAGAAAACTTGCATGGTTTAAATGTGCTTAAAGCATCACCCTCTTCTCAGCTTAAACTGTCAGGCTGTGACAGAGTAGTGACAAAGAGCAGCATAGACGGAGCACAGTTTATGGTAAGTGTGTGTGTGTGTAACCAATTTCATTTTTTATCATTCTGAAATCACAATAAGTCTGACTTTCTATCTTTCATGATCTCCAAATCCATGTTGTGTAGCATATGACAGAGTGTGACCTGCAAGTGTTCCCCTGCCTCTTTGTCCCGTGAGTCTGACTGAAAGTGTATTTCTTATACTGACAAATTACCCATCAATTAATATATCTGAGGACATAAAAAGGTTCATCATATTGTTTGGTTGCATGTTTTTTTGTATTGAGCATTTTTGACCCTAAATAATAAATAATATAGTGATACTTACCGCTTTGATAATATTTTACTGATGTGTCTGTGCTGCACCTTTATAGAATAATTACTAAGATACAAACTGAAATCAACAAAGGAGAGCACAAGAAGGCTTTTAGTCACAAGTAAGAGAGCAAACTACATACACTATTTATATCTTCAGCTGACTCTAAAACAGTTCCTCACCGAACATCAAAGCTGAACCTGTCTCTGTATTTTTTTTTTTTTTGTCCAGACCAAAACCACTGAAGTATCCGAAACAAGATAAAGGTCAGTTCAACCGTGTCTGTAACACTGTGCTACCATCTTTTATAAGGCTTGACTGTCCTCTTTTTACAATTTATTTAACTACAGTATTTTTACAAGAAGAAGACATTTGGGAATCTGATGAGTTTGTAAGTAAATACATTGCCACTTCATTAGGCACACCTTGCTTGCTCGTTGGACCCCTTTTGCTTTCAGAATTGCTTTAATATTTGTGGCATAGATTCATCAAAGTGCTGGAAACATTCCTCAGCGATTTTAGTCCATGTTTACGTGATGGCATTATGCAGTTGTTGGTTCTGAATCTGATGGTTGAGAATCAGTTTGAGAGGATCTGAGCTTTGTGACGTGGTGCAGCAGCCAAATTCGACCAGACGTTTTTCCAATCTTCTACTGCCCAACTTTGATGACCCTGTGTGAATTGTTGCCTCAGTTTCCTGTTCTTAGCTGACAGGAGTCGTCTTCTTCTCCTGCAGCCCATCTGCTTCAATGTGTTGTGTGTTCAGGGATGCTCTTCTGCATAACTTGGTTGTATCGAATTACTGCTGAGTTACTGTTGTGCTGTTTTATCAGCTCAAAACAGAAAAGGAACCCTCTTCTGAACTCTGACATTCCACTTACTGCATATTTTCTCTTTTTCTGTGAATACTTTACACAGTTGTGAGGTAAAATCCCAAAGGTTCATCAGTTTCTGAAATACTCAGACCAGGCGCTAACAATCATGCCACATTCAGCAAGTGGCCTTCAAGATGTCTGCATGCCTAAATGCATTGCTGTAACGTGATTAACTGAGTCGATATTTGTTTTAACAAGCAGTTGTACATATGCACCTAACAAAGTGGCTATTGAGTGTTGAGTGTATCAGCTTAATTACCCACCTAATATGTCATGTGAAAATGTAAAAAAAAAAAGTTGCTGTTGTCATGAGTTGCACTCATGCACTGTGCTTGCATCACATGTCCGGGCTGCGGTAAGGACAATGACAGCGATGGTCCAATCTATGAGGGTCCAGAAAACGAAGCAGAGGATTACAACTGCAGTGTAGTTGAGCAACAACCAGGACAGGACAAGACCAGTGAAGCAAAGTACAAGCAGCCTGCCGCCGGAGACCCTGTGAAGCCTCCAAGACCCCCCCGAGGGTCAAAACCTTCAGACTGTCAAAGAGGTAGAGGAGAGAAATTCAGAATAATACTGTATAAAGACATGCAGTTATATATGAAAGCATCTCAGTGCCTATATGAATTGGGGACACTTTCACAGAGATACCAGACTATATTAGACTTGTCTGTAAGGGTAGAGCAGCCTTATTTTTGCTCAAAGATTAGTCTGAGAAAAGACTGTCTGACAAAAACAAAGACTAATTTCAAGCCAAACAAAATAGACACTTTACCCTCAGGCTGACTCAAGACTGTGGCACCAATCAGTGACATTTGCTTTGACTAGCGTGACTCACCGGCGAAAAGAGGAATGGCTTCAAATTTGTGGTTTGCTAACATTATTATGCAGTTCGTTTTTAGAGGCTGCAGCACTGAAAATATAGCTCTGCTACAGGTTTCTGTGATGAGAATTTTATGCAGCATTTTATGCCCACCTACTCTTTACAATTTCTTCTGAGGTTTGACTATTTATTTATTATATCTTTTTGAAAGTAGCTAATTCTCCTGCGCCTCCCGTATCTAGTATGCTTTGAAATCTAAACTGGCATTAATGTGTCCTGCGTGTATGATAACATGTACGCAGAGCCTGTTCCTGATCCAGCACTCATTCAAAGACCCCCCAAACCTCCACTGCCATCAACCCCAAGGGGGAATCACATTCTCCAAAGACCATTAATACCAGCAGGTAACAAAAATGTATTGAATCAACAAGCTTAACTTACCAATTATGATGAGTGTTGTACGCTAATGTAAAAAAAATCATTGAAAGATTTCCTTTTTTTTCTTTATCTCCAAGTGCCAGCCAGTGTGCACATAGACCGGAGCAAGAAGCCTGGATCATCCCAGAAAGACATTCCAAAAATAAGTATGCTGCCCACAACATGCTGGAATAGTTATAGCAGGTGTCCTGCAAAAATGTTTGGCTGCTGTCTCAATGTTTATCATTTCTATTTCACACCATCAACGTCCACAAGAGGGCAGTGCTGTAAAGGATACGATCAGCAAACTTCATCATCCAAAGGTGCCTGTGCCTACTGATGTGTCCAATAGGTAGTAGAGCCTGAACAATTTATGAGCATAAAAAGCCTTTCACTTTAATTAAATATTTACTATTTAACAATTGTGTGTGTTGAATCTCCTCTTTCAGGCCAAGTAAATTAATTCCAGAACCTTCAGTAGTAACACAATCTACAGAAGAATACAATTCTACACCAAGACAAAAAAAGGTAAAAAAAATAAATAAATAAATAAATTTTAAAGCGTGTTAAGTTATTTATACAAATGCGAGAAAACCCAATGGTCCAATTAAGGTTTTATTTATAGATCATAAGCACTTTCAGAAAGGAAACAGCAGATCACAATGCTGTACAAAGAGAAAGAACAACAGAGGTGCTCATATCTGCTATGAGAGTTCGAGAAACTGCCTTTTATTAACTAGTCTGACTAACTGGAACTATCTTTGATAGCGCTACACTTAACTGACTGTTCTATCATGGTGCGCTCAGGGCTTGGATTCCAGCTGGTATGGAGGAAAGTTGACAAGGCACCAAGCTGAAGTTGCTCTTCGGGAGGTCAACAAGGTCAGATGTTGCACCTTCTCACTCTAAAGCAGACGGATAAACACACAAACACAAATCTGAAATGTTACCGGATGCATAATGTGAATGTATGGGTTTGTGTATTTAGTTCTGTACATATATGTATCTTTAAGGATGGTGCCTTTGTGGTGAGGGACAGCTCTAAAGGCTCAGTCGAGCACCCCTTCACCCTGATGCTGCTGTATCAAGAGAAGGTTTATAACATTAAGATCCGTCACCAAGGCAATGCCTACACTCTCGGCAGTGGCCTCAAAAACAGCAAGGTAAACTGGAAGCAATGGCAGCGTAATGTTAAAAAATAAATAAATAAATCAACATGCTCGCTTAAAGTAAACTGATAAGTTCACATCTTGCGGCACGCCTCGGGGAATGTGTGATGCTAAGCTGTGCTGCACTGCGTCATTAGGTCCCCGTCATGTTTTGTGTGTGCTGTTTATGCTTCAGAGTTTCCCTGGGGTGAAGGAGATGATTACCCATCACACACACACCCCGCTGCAGCTCATTGATGCCACAGACCAGAGTCATGAAGAGCATCCCCAGAGTTGTCTGCTGCACCCTACAGGACATTGACGAGCACCAACGACAGGCTTAATGTGCATGTTCGCAACTTTATCTGTGCTCATATATGCTAATCTGTGTGCATGTATGCATGCGTGGCCTATTCAAAATCTTTTTAAGAACATCTAAAACAAATGTCACAATTTTCACTCTCAAAGGTCATTGTTATGTAATGCATCTTTGTGCTGCTCTCACTTGTATTTTTAGTAAACACAATGAGAGAATTTTTTTTTCTTTTCTTACATGGGTCACGGTTTGTACACAAAGGAGCACAGCAATACCTCCTTTATTCACACCTCTGAGGACTGCTGCTTCACTGCCTCTTGGATTTTTAGAGACGCCATCTTGTCAGGGTGGCCAACACAAACGATCAGATCACATTGTCTCTGATGGGTTCGCACTGCCGGCAGAAAGCAAATATCTTGTTTCACAGCTGTGTCAGATCTATCGAATATTATTACACTTTAAAACCACACAGTCTGAATTTAAAAACAAAAAACAAAACATGCACTGACATATTAGCTTGCTTTCTCGTTTGTCTTGCTATTTCAAACAGCACTACTCTTTCAGTGTGACTGACAGCAGCATATGTTTATGTGTCCCAGATTTACAAAGCAATGTAATGCAAGCCAAATTAGTTGAATTTGAGAGATGTGCTGACGGACACGTTTGTCTTCTAATTAGTACATCAGGACTTAGCAGGGTAGCTCAAATAAGTCAAAAGATATAGACAAAAAACGGATATGTATTTGAGCCCATACAATCCAGCCAGAATTCAGGGTCCCGCAGATTGGTTGTACCCATGTGACACTTAATCAGTCAAACAATTGTAGATACTACTGATCTCAACTCATTATGTATATGAAGCACACCTGTCTACAGAATTAATTTCTTCCACCAAAATGGGCGAGACAAAAGAACTGTCAGAGGACATCAGGGACAATACTGTAGATTTGCACAAGGCTGGAATGGGCTACAAGACCACCAGCAATAAACTTGGTGAAAAGATAACAACTATTGGTGTGACTATTTGACAATTAAAGAAATATATAATGAACATTAATCCCCTCAGCCTGGAGCTCTGTGCTAGATCTTGCTTGATAGGCTGAAGATGATCATGAAAAAGGTGGTGCATCAGCCCAGAATTACACAGGAATATCTAGCCAATGATTTAAAGGCAGTTGGGACCACAGCCATCAAGAACACCATTGGTAACACAGTAGGCTGTAATGGATTGAAGTCTTGCAGCACTTGCAAGGTCCCCCTTCCTTAAAAAGGCACATGTACAGGCCCATCTTAAGTTTGCCAGTAAACATGCAGACTTGTAGGTTAGGGAGAAACTACTGTGGTCAGATGAAACCAAAAATCAAACTCTTTGGCATCAACTCAACCTGTTAATTTTGAAAGAAGAGAAATGCTGAATATGAACAAAAGAACACCATCCCCACTGTCAAGCACTGAGGTAAAAACATTATGCTTTGAGGCTGTTGTCCTGCTGAAACTGCAGGACGACTTGACGCAACCTGCTTTCCTCAGCAAGAACAATGAAGATGAATTGTGGTTGGATCTTCCAACATGACAATGAACCAAAACTTACCTCCAAGGCAACAAAGGAGGGCTAAAGAACAAGCACATTAAGGTTATGGACTGTCCTAACCAGTCTCCAGACCCCAGTCCTATAGAAAATCTGTAGAAGTAGCTAAAGCTTTGAGATAGCAAGCAGCCGCCAAGAAATCTAAAGGATTTACAGTTTCTTTAAATAAGAGGAGTGGGCCAAAATCCCTCCAGTTTTGTGTGCAAACCTGGTGACCAACTACAAGAAAGGTTTTACCACTGTGCTTGCCAAAAAACGATTCTCAATCAGTTACTAATCGATGTTTTACTTGAGGATCAAATACTTATTTTACTCAATGATGTGTGATAATCTCCATTAAAATGAAACTACCATACAAATCAGAGGCTTTGCATTTATCTATAAGTGAAACAATGTTTTTCATTTCACGGTTTGTGTGTATGAAAAGATAAACTGTTGAAACTGTTGAACCAAGTGTGAAATAAATAAAAAAATGAAATGAAATTTAAGCATCCAAAAATATCATACTTTAAAACACTTTTACATTAACTTGAGTACACCTTGTATGGTTTGTTGTTGGGGATAACTTAATTCAATACAAAAATGTACTACATCAAGACATAATTTTAATTTATATATATATATATACACATATATGTGTGCCCAGGCTTTTAGATATTTAAGTGAGCAGATAAGAATGTCACACTGATCTGACAGTTGTTGCACAAAGCTGTCCCCCATGGCAAAAAAAAAAGGTAGCTGCATGCCTTACATCAAAGAGCCTGATGGACAACCACGTGTAAAACCCTTCAGTTACTCCTATCTACCAATCAGCATAGCACAGTTTGACAGACATCATGTAGTATCACGCAGATCTGCACCACTGACACCGACAAGCAAGGCTGAGCCAGCCCATGATGCCCTTGTAGCTATCACATTTCACATCTGGGAGAGGAGTTTCATCATCTGCTTTGCATATTTGCAAATTGATCAGCAACTCCACATCAGTGGCAAAAATTGATGTTTTCTGACATTTTTGAAGTACTAAGTAAGGGAGTCAAACATACGTGCCAGACGATCCAAGGCGCTTGAAAAGGACTCCAGCTCTCTCATTATGTTCACCAGGTCAATGCAGGTGTTAGAGGTAGCTTCTTCTTCAAGCTTCTTTGTGTTCTCCATCTTAAAATGAAGTTCATACACACAAAAAACAGTTAGTCACCTATAGGTAAATCAAATGTGACAAACAATCATGAATGGCAATGTTGTATTTCAGCTAAAAGTCATCCATAACAGCAAAATTAAAACACATATTTTACTGTTCACATTTAGGGTAGGGCTCCAAAAAACAAAGAAAAAAAATGACATAACACGTTCTTATTTGAATTTTTATTAATGTATTTAATTTTTAAAAATCTGTAAAAAATTACACAGACCAGGGCAGTTTAATAGTCAGAAAACAAACATTACAGTTCATTCAAATGAATAATTAACCATCAAAATACTGTTTTAGTGCAAGTAGTCAGAACTAAACAAGGCATGAATGCCCACCTCCAGCTACCAAAAACAAACAGATCTGCTGGAATTTCAACTTTAACTTTTAAAAGTTATAACAGGTTAATTCTACTGCGGTACTTGTGAACTCAAAACTCTTATAAGAAGCATCACATCTGAGCAAGTGTTGTGACAGCAGTCTCAGCAGATTTGTCAATCTGTGACTCCTGGTCAGGGTCTCCGCAGACAGCAGCTCTACATTTGAGATAAACTTCCTTAAGCTTTTGCATAGAGGCTCCCAGCTCCGGACTAGTCCGCAGTGCCACCATATCATAGGCCATCCAGGTCAGCTGCGCTGCGGGCAGACAGATAAGAAGAGAGTGACATTGCATGTGTCAGACATTTATTTTAGTTACCTCAGCTTCACGCCAAAGCTATCTGAGCTCATATTTACCTCTCTGTCACAGCGCCACAACAAAGTTAACGTCTCATACCTGACATACTCTCAACGTCTTCAGTCATCCTCTCCAAATCCTTGTTCACCTCCAACATGTCGTCGTCGCTGATGCGTGGAAGCTCGGAGCAAGCGGACGAATCGGCCATCCTGATTGCACACGTGTTATTTATTTTATCACGTCTCTCTTTACAGACGAACTCCTCCGCATGAAAATAGCTAACGTTAGCTAACGCTAGGAACAAGCCTGTTACTGTTAGCAAGGTGATGTTAGGGCAGAAAAAAAGTTAGCAAAGTAGACTTCTAAAACTAAGATGTTGTAAGATTTGTCGAGGCAGGTTAGTAAACTTGAGTTTACTAGCCGGTGTCTGAAGGTAATGTTCAAAACGTATAAACTTACCTTTAGAAAGTGGATCGGCTGCTTTGGAAAATAAGGGTCTCGCGCGTTTACGTAAGAAAGCAAAAATAAACATGCGCATTGTCATGTCACAAACGCTCACTTTGAACTGTGATGAGGTTTTAACCAGACATATCCTACACAGTAATGCACTATTTTATCACATTAATTGAATAAACCTATTGTACCACAACCTGCTATCATGCGAATAGAGTATAGGTGACTGTATTCTTTATATTATCATAAATGGTCATTTGGATTCAGCAATGATAGCCTATATTATTTCAAGAAGGTAGTCCAATCCCCCTAGAGTTATATAAACGGAATCTGCTTACAGTCCATTGCCCTCATTACTGCTGGAGGTAAGAAGTGAGTACTTTTCCTGCTTGTTGTCTAACAAAATATATTGATGTAATATATTGTTATGTTAATGGACATTATACTGTTTCCTTAATGCTATTTCTCAAGGATTTTTTTAATGTGAGCATTTAAAAAAAAAATAATCATAAACCAGGGTGTTAACAAAATTGTCTGTCATAAGTTAAACTTAATAGTATCCCTGTAATATCCAAAAAACATGACAAATGGTGGACAAACAACCTGAGTGGAAAAATAATTTTCCACTCAAGTACTCAACTAGCTGACAACAAGAAAAAAATGAGCTCACCTGAAGAAACAGCCAATCAAAATAGAGGGGGGCGTTTCCAGAGGAAAAGATAAAGGTGTGCCAGGTGACATCTTGACATACAAGCAAGGACAAAGACAAGAGTGCAGAGCAAGAGTGGGACTTTTGGAGTGTAGAGAAAGAGCCTGAGAAGTCTTGAGAAGAAAACCCATCAAAGGCAAAGAATTAAGAAGAGACGGAGAAGTGAGAAGAAACTTGACGATGTCTTCATTTGAGGCCCCGAGTCAGTCTCCTCCTCGATGTGGCCCGCAGTTCCCGAGCCTCGGCCAGGAACCCCCTGAACTAAGCATGTACGGTGACTGTTACTACCCTCCTCCATCACTGCCAAGTCCTCAGCGCACTACTCCTACCACCTATGAGATAAGTGACTACACCAGCTCCTCCTCAAACCCTTACCTATGGTTTAACAGCTCTGGGATCAACACATCGCCGTACCTGGCTACCACCGGTCCGCCAGGTAATCCCGGCCCTCCGTTTGTTCCTCAGCACTATGGCATGCAGAGGCCTTACCTGGGTCCACCTGGTGCTGGCGGTCCAGGAGGGGAACTGAGTTGGTTCTCCCTCCCTTCACAAGAAGACTTGATGAAGCTGGTTCGCCCCCCTTACTCCTACTCTGCTCTCATCGCCATGGCTATCCATGGAGCACCCGACAAGAGACTGACGCTGAGTCAGATTTATCAGTACGTCGCTGATAATTTTCCTTTCTACAACAAGAGCAAAGCGGGCTGGCAGAACTCTATCAGACACAACCTGTCCCTTAATGACTGCTTCAAAAAAGTACCAAGAGATGAGGATGACCCAGGTATGTAATTTTTGCATGGTTATGGTTGTGCTTTGAATTACTTTAATGGAATCTATTTACGTATCTTCCATTCTAAAAGTCTTATTTTCCTCCCTGATAATTTAGGTAAGGGTAACTACTGGACACTTGACCCAAACTGTGAAAAGATGTTCGACAATGGAAACTTCCGCCGCAAAAGAAAGAGAAAGTCTGATTCTCTGTCCAGTGGCGATGGCAGTTCTGGGCCTCCAGAATCAGGTGACAGCGAGAGGGCCAGCCCTAAACACTCCAGCAACCCCGGCCTAAACATGTCGCCTGCAACGGACAGGATTCCCTCCCCTTCACTGTCTGGTCCCGGGCCGTGCCTGAGCAGCTTCTTATCTGAAATGTCTGGAGTCTCCACAGGGGGCACGAATGAGGTGGGAGGTAGTGGGTTGAGCAGGCCGCTGCAGATGAACGTTCCATTAGATGGGCCACATAGACCCACGCAGCCAGGAAGCTTCAGTACCTACTCAGCCAACTCCGGTGGTTCAGAGTGGGTACCACAAGTTCCAGCTCCACCCGCACTCTCCTCTTCACCCAGTCACTCCTCGCTAGGTTACACTAGCCCCATTCTCAATCAGTACAATGGCTCCAGCAGTCATTTTTATCCTACACTGAGCTCTACAGGTGTCATCTATCATCGTGAGGGCACAGAGGTTTAATAAGACGTTGATGGGGGAGAAGGTGTTTGAAGAGACTCTTGATGGGAAATCCATCTGGTTATTTTTGTGTAAGAAAGGGTCCGTTGTAGAAAATACACAAACACAAAGTGTGTTTGCGCTGACTGAGACAGTTGAGATCACCAAAGCGTGCGAAAGCTGCGTAAAAAGTCTTTAATTCCCACAGGAACAGCTTAGTCAGCTGCAGCGGACTACAGCTGTCACTCCCTGAAACCACAGCCAGACTCACTATCAGATCTTCAGTCAGCTTTTATTCTAACTAAAGCTTGTGTCTATCTGATCTGACTCATTATTAGCAGATCCTAGATCTGAAGTGCTGACATCAGGCTATTCCACTGCTATCTATGATTCTCTGATGGTATCGCCATTACAATGCTCAGCATATTTAAAGTAGGTAAATTATACTATTGTCTACAAAGCATGTGTAGTCATTGCTGTAAAGTATCAAAACAAGTAAAAATGAGAATGTATGCTATGTTTTCTTTTTTTATAGTGCTAAAACAAAAGCATCTCTTTGACCTACAGTCTTAACGGTAACTGCAGTTTGTAAATATGTTTATGTGTTGTGTAATTTTATACATGTGAGTTGTTGGTTTGTCGGTACAACTTTTATTGTGTAAAATGGATTTGCAATGTATGGTGTGTACTATATTTGTTGCATTTTGATATGAATAAAAGGTTTGAGTTAAAGCTGCATTTTCCTTTTTTAAAAAAAAATATAAATAAATTACACTTTCCCGGTCGATAAACTACCCATAGGCAATCACAAACACTGACCAAAGAAAAGGTAGAAAAATAAAATAAAAGGATAAGCCCTTTGTGACAAACAAAAAATAGTCCTCTGAAAAGCGATGACCAGTACTGTGTAACCTGCATGTCAGTGTAACCTGATCTTTCTGTGATGGATAGTTAACTGATTCTCCTAAACGGTGAAAATCCACATTCCCATGCTGTCCCTCTTCTCTACTCTAAACACTAAAATCATTCTCTATCACACCATCTGTGCACACATACTGCTGACTGGATGCAAGTAGCTTCATTAGGGGAAAGGGGACCAACTGTAAAACAGCAGTAAAGATGCTGATGCATGAATTACCAACTAAATGAAACACAGTGGCTCAATCCAGTTTACATCATGTTCATTTGTAATTACTGGATGAATTTTAATACTGTCAAAACTGTATACCAAATGAGAACAGTCCTAACAATAAATGAGAACGAATTAAATCAAAGTGCCATGAATATATAATATTTCATTTGTGCATCAATAAATAAAACAGAAATGTGTAAATATTTAAGTGTTGTATACGTTTTGGAGAAAAATATAACATCTAATAAAGAAATAGTACTTATTACAAAACTTGTGTAAATTGAATGTGCAACTTTAATGTACCTTTGTAAAGTCAGACCTATGCAAGAAATTGGTCTTGACAAAGTAGTTCTTATCAGCACAGCGATATAACAAGATAACTTACAGTTTGTATTTAAGCACTTGGAATTTATTAAAGTATACATGTGTACTAATCACCATCTAGATTCATGAAAATTAGAAAAATCCATCTACCAATAATAATTTTTAAAAAAAAATTAAAAGCAGTGCCTATCATCTTGGTTGTTTTACTTTGTTCTTTTGTTGGTTTTTGGTATTTAAATAAATCTAAACCCTTTGATCAATGTCACCCTCGGGCCTTTATTTACCCTGAAATAAAGGCAGCATGACACTCATTTACACTAAACACAAAAACAAGAAGAACAAGAAGGGAAAAAAAGAAGACGGAAAAGACACTTTCAGAAACAGATCAGGTGGAATTTAACATCTTGGCACAAATGACAAAGTGTACGAGGTCAACCTGTCAAAATTTGCATAACTGATTTTAAAGAGGTTGCATTCAGATGGGCTATAAAGTCTTGCTTTATTACTTGTGTCAGACTTGCTAGCATATCTGATTTAACTGTGTGAAAAATAGCCACCCTCATGCCAAACCTAAACTCTTCAACTCATTCAGGGAATTAGTCTTCTCGGAGACAATATGATTTCCAAGTATGTGAAGATTCAGAAAAAGACAAAGAGACGGAAGTCAGAGATAAAGGTAAGAGGAGGAACGTATAGTCAGTATTGCTGCATATGCGTTCCAACATGTCACACTTCTATCTCTAAATCCTTTGGCGCTTTGAAAGGTTCGTTCAGCCAATTAGTTTATTTTTTGCCCCCGCTCCATATCGTGTTCAGACTTTGTACTGGCAGGTAAAAGTCCTTTTTGCCTAGTCGATTAAGCCGGAGCACTTTTGCCAACAGAAACATTATAGGACTTTTCTCTCGGAGACTCCATTAACAGGAGACTGTCATTTGAGGCAGACAGTTCAAAATCGATGCAAATTCTTAACTGTTTATCACATCACGGCTGGAAATCGTGTAATGTGGAATTCCAGGTGGAGCCTTTCGGATAATAAACGGTAAAACCTGAGGGATTTCACTTACAGACTTCTCTGAAACCAAAGTCAATTTTCTTTTATTGAAACTCATAACACAATATGTTTCAGTATCTTGGAACTTCCCCTGCCTGTTAGTCTGTTTATTGATTTAGACTGAACATTATGTGGACAGATCACACACTTGTCTTACGTGATATAACATCCAATTATGCTTTATTTCCCTCCTGGCATTTCTTCTCACCTGCCTTTATCTGTTGCTGAGTCCAAAACTGCACGTCTACCAGAATAAAAACTTTTAAGAGGTGCTTGATTTTCTGTCTTTACTTTATAAAAATGATAGTGAAAGTGAAAAATTAAGCCAATAAGCACTTGTATTGACAACCAATCTGCATCTATTGTGAGGCACAGTAGCTTTTCTGTGACTCAGGGATACCCAATAGAGCATCCATCAATCATACAGAGCTGAGAACCTTCCTTGCCTTAGGCAGTGGAATTATTGCTCAATAGAGTGATGCGATTAAAATCTATAAATCCTCATCTCCACCTGCCGCCTGGCTCGTGGCTGTCTTCCACACACCTGTCAAACTAACGGAACGCATGGCCTGTGTGTAGTGTTTATATTATAAACTGAGACAGAGAACGATTATACCAGAGCTGATGTGCATGAGAGATTTTTCCTGTCTGAACTCTCCTGATTATAAATGTGTGAGGGGTGGGAGGAAAAAAAATCACACCTCACTGTATAGAGAATAAGATCTGGCAGGAATGAGTTCATGTTTATTCCTCCAAAGTGAGCAGATGCACCACTTCACCTTGAATAACTGCTACCTGAACAGAAAGCTAACCGCTGTGGTACCAAAGCAACCCAAAACACACACAAGGACACGCCACACGCGCCTTCTGTATTTACTAAAACAGTCATGTCCTGTCAAAGCTGTTTAGTAAACGGTAGAACATCAAGCCTGGAGAAATGTCATCATACCCACGGCCACAGCACTGTATTACCAGCTTGCTGTTATGTGTAAACACCTACACACACTCCACAGGTGATGAAAGGAGGGAAATCGGTTTAGGCGAGTTTTGAAAGTCACTCAGCACTCTTTTAGTTTTAAATGCTTTTCAACGATCAGTGGAAAAAGCCAGCTGTGTACGAGGTCTTACATCCCAGAATCCAAGTCCATTAAATACTCTTATATTTAAAATTCTTCACATTTTTCAAATTAATCGTTGACAATTGAAATGCCTATGATCCCCATGAGACAAAGAACAGGAGTCTTTAATGTGTCTAAATAGTCTCAGCAGGTTGCCATCACCGAGGTCCAAGAGCCGTAGTCCATAGGAAAATTCCTTCAGTTGTCCCTAAGAAAAGTGTAAAACTGCAGCAGCTCCTTCCCTGTACTGCATCCCTGTGTCCCAGAGTCCAGAGAATAAAGCAGTGAGTGATCTGCACTTGTTAAACATGGTTTATATACACGATTTGGGGAAAAGTGAAGTTTGAAGACAAACACAGAAAGGAGTGAGACGGTGTGTATATATGAATCATTCCTATTTCCCCCTAAAATATTTTCCATGTCAACATGCAGTAAACATGGCGATATGAACAGGGCTTTGCTGAGAGGGAGGGAGATGAAGAAAGACGAGTGGGATAAAGTGTATACATACATCCCAACACAGCTAAGCTGAATAAGTAATCTAAGAACTTGGAACAACATCTTATGTAACTTGTGTAACCTTTTTTCCCGTTTTCCCATTTTTTTGATCAATAGTATCGGTGAGCATTTTACTGTTGATCTCATGGGATCAGTTAATGGTAGATATGAAATTAACAAGTATCTAAAAGTAAAATCCAAAAAGGGGTCTTGTTAAGTGATGGAATCGTTAGTATTTTGGTCAGTAAGTCTAACCCTTTTAATCAAAAATTAAATATCAGAACTAGTGTATTGGAAGCATCAAGTTTGAATCCATGTTGCCTGAGGCCAGGACCTATCGACTTTCATTGTTATTGGTTAACTGTTTTTGGACAATTATAAGTTGGATTGCTGTGAAATTTTTAGGAGATACTCATTATGTTCTGTATACTCACCAAACTGTTAATTATTTGCACCTTGCTAGTACGGGATTAGACCCCTTTTTGCCTTCAGAGCGACCTTAATTTTTTGTGACATAGATTTAACAAGGTGCTGGAATCATTCCTCAGATATTATGGTATTACATGGTAGCATCACATAGTTTCTGCAAATTTGTCGGCTTAACATCCACAAAGTCCCACTCCTTCACAAAGGTGCTCTGCTTGAGACCTTTGAGCTCACAGAGATGAAAAATACAGGATTTATATCTGAGGTTTGACATTAAGCAGTTGGCTAGGGCAAGAAAATCAAGCTCGAAAGGATGTGCAGCAGGCTAGGGTCATTTAGGACGGAGATGGAAATGTACTAACAAGAGAAGAGAATTTGTTGCGAAGATGGAATGAGTACTTTGAGGAGCAGATGAATAAAGAAAATGAGAGAGAAGAGGATAGATAGGGGAAAGTTAGTGATTTAGGAAGTCCAGAGGATTTGTAAGAAGGAAGTGAGGGCACTTTTGAAGAGGATCAAGAGTGGTAAGGCAGTTGGTCAACACGATATTACCTTACATTACATCAAGCACCAGCTTTGAGCATATTCTTGTTTGCAATGATGATAGACCGGCTGACAGATGAGGTCAGGAAGGAGTCTGTGTGGACTGTGATGTCTGCAGACAATATTGTGATCTGTGGTGAAAGTAAGGAGCAGGTGGAAGAGAGCCTGGAGAGGTGGTGGTATGCACTGGAGAAAAGAGGAATGAAAGTCAGGAGAAGCAGGATAGAATACACGTGTGTGAATGAGAGACAGGTATAACAGTTTCACCTGAGCTTTCCTTCTGATATACTCCTATCTAACTTTATAAGGTCACATAATGTCACTTATTTTTCTGTGGTCCTACTGTAAAGAGCATCAGTTCTAATCCTAAAGCCTTCAGCATGAAGCCACCCGGTTACTAATAGCAGCTGAAAGTTACCTATAGCGGATTACATGTCAGTTCTACTGTTTGCATAACAGGAAATGTTCTGTTGGTGTTGCATGCCTAGTAACATCTGACTGGTGCATCCCTCATAGCCCGTGTGTTATGACACACTCCTCTGAATTCAATGACAAAAACAAGGTTCTTCACCACGCTGATCTGGTTAGATAGGGGGTTTCCTGATAATATTTAAGTCCAAGCAAATATTTTTCACATTTTAAAACTAAGCAACAAGTCAAAATCTTGAGTTTGAGGCTTATTTGAGAAACAAAGATCAAGTCTTTTTTTTTTTTTAAACTCTGGCCCCAGTTTTCCAAAGTTGTCAAAACAAAAGCTTTTTTTTTTTATCATTAACTGACTGACGCTGTAGCTGCAGGCTGACAGTTTGTTATAAGCTCATTTGAGATATAACAGGGTGATATTTTTCATCCCTCTTGAAGTGAAACTCTTACGTTCTCAATATGTGTCACTTCACTACTTTCCCATATATTATAGGGTTTTTTAACTGACAAGAAGTAAATATCCTTCACATTACAGCAAGCTTTAAAATCATATTGATGAGTTTTAAGCATGCTAAGTATAACATTTTTTCAATTACTGAACACCAAAATACGAGATTGTATGTTTGTATTCTGTGGCTGCCTCAGTGACAAGAACAAGGTACTTCACCGCACCCCTCTGGTAAGATATTTTCAGACATTTGTTATTTGTAATTTTCAGCAACCAAATGAGTTGTTTAGTAGAATCTTTTTTCTTTTTTTTTTTTTCTTTTTTTTTAAATTAAAAAATTTTTTTATTAAATTTA
>VUQG01018913.1:36495-61218 GCA_015106755.1 Etia nguti
CTACGGCTGCAGGAAATCCTCCCTTAGATAGCTCACATCAGTGCAGCCAGCTTTGATCTTTTTAGACACCAGCCACTCCAACAAACAAGGTGGCTACCTTAGTAATAATGTGGATGCCACATTTTTCAGCAGTTTACACTAAACTGATTTCCGCGAGAGCCTGCTGCACACCTAAGATGTTTAATCAAACAGTAAAAACCTCTATTTAATTTTAACAAATTGTCCAAACGTGGTATAGATGCTTTGATCGTGTTTTTGTCTGTTTAACTGTATTTTCGAAAGTTGCAGTGTGCAGAGAGATTTCTGGGCTGACTCAGAAGTCAATGGGAATTTACATTTTGGCACTACAGTATCAGTGGGGAGGGGGAAAAGAGAATATTTTGGAGTTCGTCTTTCACCAACATTGTGAATACTTTTGTGTTTGCCAACATTTGTGAATAAGCAATTTTGAGTTCCCTCCAACTCGCTTTCATCGCTTGTATTGTGCTTGGAGCAAATACGACAGATGTTGTGAAAGTCGTTTTCTGCTACGTTCACTGGCTGCTGTTTGCAGGAGTTAATAAATCTATGTTGCTGGTAGCGCTCGTTTTTAGTCCTTGATTAAGCACTTGACACTCGAGACAGGTAAAGCTGTGTTGCATGGGTCACTATGGGAGCTCAAAATATGTTATCACAGAGAGAATGAGCCTTTTTGAATCTCTTTGGTGACATTAAACCTATTATTGAAGAGGCATGGGTGGCTCACAGAGAAGTAGGGGGCAGTTATTTATTTAATTTAAGTAACAACAACAACAGCAAAAATGAAATTATTTTAAATTCACCACAGGACACAAGAAAAGTATAGTGACACCTTCATGCATTCCTTCTTTTTATACCGTCGCCCCATCAGCGCAGGTGAATTCCCTGTCCACCCTCACCTCCCTCCTGTAGAACTGAATGAGATGTCACCCAGGTCCAGACGATAACCACTGTTGACACCTCGACTCATCTGAATTTCAAGCAGAAAGGCAAAAGGGACAGGACACGCTCCGGGGAGAAGGGGTGGTCCTGGAAGAAGACACTATAACGGTGTATGCTGATTTTATAAAGGTAAGTGGTGAGAAAAAGAGAATACATCAGAGCGGTTTAAACAGATCAATATTAAAGCAAATGCTATGAAATGGCATGCTGTGTCTAAAGGAAAGAGAGACAACCTCTTGCTACAATAAGATGACATAACGGCCATTTTCAGCAGTTCGAAATATCTGACACCTTCGGCCGGTCCTTTGACCCAGCTGACAGATGACACGAATCAGCATTAAATCCTATGAGATCTGCCAGAATGGTTAATGGATTCACACACCACACATGATTCACTATGGAGCACTATGAGCAGAGTAACGGGACACAAAACATTTCACTCGATTGGCCAAATAATGCCTGATAACCGAGAGGAGGTAAAAGACACGGAGAGCGATTGAGTTGGAAAGTGCAGATGGTTGGAGCGCACTTTACCACCTCAACACATAAGCATTGCTGTACCTGGGGGTGTCTCAGGAGATTTGTTTAAAAAAAAAAAGGATTTTGCTATGTTCTGTCTTAACGTAAACATGGACACGTTGCCTCTTTGGCCGACTTCTTGTTGGTGTTAATAAACATGAAAGTGAAGCTTCAAGTGTCAACATAAAGGAAGGTTAAAATGTGGTTTGGATCAAGAACAGAGCTGAAGAGCAGCTGGAATTTAGTTTGTTTGTTCAATTGCTGGTGAGGTATGAAAATTTCTGTATGGTTCATATGAAGCTACCGTTAACAGACAGTAGAGCGAGTCGATATGGGTTAACAGCAAGCCTGGCCATGTTCAGAGATTTAAAAAAAAAACAACAAAAAAAACGAACCACAGCATTTCTCATATATCATACTTTGTTATAAAAACCAGTGTGCAACAACGACAGATTCTTACCCAGCGAGCACAAAAGCCAAGGTCGTTGCAAATATTTTTAATAAAAGAAAATGGAAGGAAAAAGAAAAGGCATTCCCCCAGCTTTATAATGACATGGCTAAAACGTGTGTGCACATTTTTTGCCTGGAGCTAAATTCTCCATTTAAGAATCTCTCCTACCTTGGCACATTCTGGAGTTCATCCTAGGAATATTTTAGTTTCTGCATTTTTCCACAATTATCCATCTGATTCCTACATATGATTGCAGTTTAACATTGAGGACAGAAGGGACTAAATGACTGATTCAGTGAAAGCTTGCAAACTCAGCTTTAGAGTGTTTCACATTTCCAGACGGTTGGCTAATATGATGACTTAGGGAACTATTGAAGTATAAAATTGAAGTTCTGGTAGAAAGGGAACACTTTTTGGTTGTTCCCATTAATATAGAGATAATGTTTCATTTTTTTTCTTTTGTTGAAACTTTTAAAGCTTTAATAAGAACCCCAGCTCACCTATGGAGTAGAGCAAGCTGGAGCTCTGGCACGAGAGTGTGGCTCCTGGTTACAATAAATCCATTACACTGTAATACAGGATGATGCTATGATATGATTATTGTATCACAGAAGTTATCGATGCTAGTTTGATAAGGATAAGGCTAGGGGCAGATTGGTTTTTGGTTTTTTTTTTAATCATGAGAATAAAATTATGCAAATCATCTGTATCCTAATCACTATGATATAATATTGAAATATAAATATTTCAGGTGGGTGTCTGATGTTATAACAAGTTACAATTTGTCTTTTCTAAAGCTAATTATTTCACACCATTGGGTGGAATAATGAAAAACAAAACACGATTTTGGGTTGCTGCGCACAGTCCAGATGCCTTCCAATACAGATGCTTAAAAAACACCCTGCAGCCATTTCAAGTGGAATTCAGCTAAAGACAGAAAATAAGATGTTAACATCGAGGGAGTAAGCAGCTTATTTGACACTGGATTATTCTTTTTTACCCCTCCTTCTGGGCTGAATTCCAAATCCCAAGGAAAGCAGTGACACAACTGCTCTCCTAATTGATCCACTATGTATGAAGTGCGGCTCTCATTGCAAGTGTACACTACTGACAATGTGGTTGAAGATATAAAGAGGGAAAAAAATGCATTCACAGTAAAACCGAAAGTACTCCGTCTTTCAGAGATAAGGTTTTACATATTAGGATGTCAGAAAAAATGATGTATTGATGATTTTTTAATAATAATAATGTATACTTTATTGATCCCCGTTGGGAAATTCCTCTCTGCATTTAACCCATTCACTCAGTGAAGCAGTGGGCTGCCATTGGGCGCCCGGGGAGCAGCGTGTAGGGACGGTACCTTGCTCAGGGGTACCTCAGGGTAGCCATTCAGGGGAATCGAACCCCCTGAATGGGGGCCCCTTCCGATCACGGGGCCAACACTTTACCTACTTTACCTACTGAGCTATCCCTGCCCCCTTTGCAATACCTTATTTGTCTTCTTTTCCAGCCATTCTGTTGTAAATTTCCTGCTGTGCTTGTTCTGTAGCATGACCCAGATTCATCCAGGATTTAGTTGTCAGACAGATGGTCTCACATTTTACTTTAGAATACTTTGGTATACAGAGGAGTGCATGGTCAACTCAATTACTGCAAGGTGTCCACATCCTGCGGCAGCAAAACAACCAAAAATCATCACCCCTTCACCACTGTGCTGACAGTTGGTATGAGGTGTTTGTGCTGGTATGTTGTATTTGGTTTTTACTAAACTTGGTGTTATGAATTACTGTCAGATGTCTCAATGTTGGTCTCATCTGACTCAAGGACATTTTCCTAGAGGTATTGTGGTTTGTTCAGGTGCAATTTTGCAAATCTAAGGCATGCTGCCATGTTGGTTATTTGTTGGTTTGTTTTTTGAGAGAAGAGGCTTTATTATAATCTTTTAAAGGTGTCGTGAAAATTCTTCAGGCTTTTTGCTGCTGTTTTAAACACTGCTGTACGTATCACTGTATCACATAAAAGAAACACCACAGTCATAACAGACAACCTAGCAAAGAACAAATTTTGATTTTGTATCTCTAAACGAAAATGTCTATTAAAAAAATGCCAGAGAGAACATAGTTTGACAGGCATAAAATAGCACTTTTTGACGTGACGGTCAAGAAGCCACTCTTACAAGGCTGAGGTGTGCCAAATTACACAAGAACTGCATGAAAATTCAGTGGCAAGAGGTGAGTGATGAACCCAAATTTGAAATTTTGGGTCCAGTAATCATCGGTATCTATTGAGGATGTCAGGAGAGAGGAACAGTGTAAAATATTGCCTGTGGTTTGGTGTTGGGGATCTTGTCAAAACTGATGAAATTATGAGCGCAGAAAACAGGGTGTACTTCCTCTTTGATGTAGGTGAATTTTCATATATAAATTTTTCATCTTTTCAATTTTGAATCTTTTTAAAGCAAAAACAAGATGTTTGTGTTCAGAACACCAAAACATAAACTACTGTGGGTCATCTGAGCTTTAGGCATAGAGTCCAGACTGAATTTTAGATGACTTCTGGTTGGCTTGCACATTTTGTTTATCACTGGCAAAATAACGTGTATAAATAAATCAAAATCTCAGTAGGGATTCTTATATTTAATAAATTAATCATGAAAATATGTAAAAAGGCTTTAAAAGACCAGAAAACCACACAACTTGTTTTGGTATGATACTGATTCAATGCTATTGTCAGTTCTTATTCAAAACTGTGAGTATAGAGTGTGCTTCTCTTGGGGTGTCTAAGCAGAGTGACAGTTTCCCCTCGAGCCATTATTTTTTCAGGATGTTTCTAATCCTCTGAGAGTCCAATTCTTAATAATTCTTTACTGATGAGCAAATCCAGTTGTGGTTAGCAGTCCTTAAGGTTGCTTTCTGCTCCCAGTCCCAAACATAAGGGTGTGCCATGCTCTGTGAGCATTGTTTTAAGAGAGTTGTAATTATACTTTTGTGAATATTCTGCTCTTGAGAGACCAGGCAGTTTAAATCACAAAAGTGATAGCTTGCGAAAAAGGGATGAAAAGATTTCATCCTAACTTTAACAACAAAGACATGAAAGGCAGGAAGATGTGGGAGTACAGGGAGTGAAGATGAATAATGAATCTGACAGTCTGTGTATACGTATATGTGTCTGACAAGAGTGAATAAAAACTAATGTACTGATAAAGACTGAAGACAGGACTTGAGCCAGGAGAAACCTGGAGATCAACAAGTGCGATGACAGAAGGACGGTGTAAAGAGGAGAAATTAAAAAAAATTTCACAAAAGAACGTCCATAAGCTGTGCCAAATGCCTCGGTGAGTAGCCCTAAAAGAGCAAAAACAAAAAGTTGAATGACAATTTAATGTTCATATCTGAAGAGAGAGACAACAGAAAGCACTTTATCCACCTCTCAAGCAGACAAACCAGTCGCAGGGAGACATGACAGCATGCTCAGAGCAGCGGCATCTACGCCACATTAATTCATATGTGTTCCTCCTGGACATGGCAGCCGTCACAGTCATTTAGGAGAGATTTATCTGTGTCCCTCTCATGGGCAGTCCTGTGACATTTCCATTTGTCGCATGACAGCAAATCACTGGGCAAATGTGGGGGCAGTGACGTTTCCATTTTCTGGTGCCTCAGAGCAGATTCTGAGAAGCTGAACATTACCTGAAACATGGTGTCAAAATGCTTATCCGTTCTGAGAGGAAGGGAAAAATAGAGAGAGAGCATGAGTAAAGAGAGCGAGGCAAAGAGATTTAGAAGAAAGAAAAAAAAAAAGAGGGTTATGTAGGTTACGCAACTGGGGTGGGAAAGAAACCAAAGTGCAGAATCAAGTGTTTTGGCTGGATGGATGATAAGAGATGATAGGGAACACCGTGCAGAGGGATAGAAAGAAGAGAGAAGAAGCTCAACGTTGTAAAAGGTTAACTTAAATAAACATAAGCAGAGCAAGAAGAGATAAAAGAAGTGAGTGACACATGAATAGCAGAAGGGTGCTGTGGCAGCAGAGAGCTGTCAGCTAGGTTACTGCATTTAAAATGAAAAATGAACCAAAGAGGTGGCCAAAAGGGTCACCAGTCACTGATACGTGGATTTAATGTGGAAAACTCTTCCATGACAGAAGCACTAAATATACAAACGCATAAATTGGCATCCGAGACTGCGGGCATTTCAATAACTTGTCCTGGGTTGTGACAGTTATTAATAAAGCAATACATTTTAATGTTTAAAGCCCCTCCCTCTTCCCCCCAGGATTATTAGTTCCTACCTGATATTTGCAGACCAGCAGTTTATTCAATCATGCTGCACCATTAAACTAAAGAGGAACACATTCCTGTACTCTTCACTCTGTGGTACACTTCCAACATATTGGCATGCTTTCTTTTCCCCTTATTTGTTATGAATTAATTACTAACAGTAATATGTATTAATTTAGTTTTGTGTTCATCGCCCACCTAAGATGTGTAATGATTTAAATGTATTTGAGGTCCAGAAGGTCATTCATCTGGCCTTTGGTATCCACTGGTTACCACTGGCCCTCATTAGTCACTTCTGTTAGCCTGACATGAAGCCAGAAGTAAGTGATCAGGGGTAATCAGGTCATAAACAGGCAGGGGGAACAATGATTTTGCATGTGTATAAGTGGTAGGGAAAATAAAAATAAAAGGAACACGTACTCAATCACAGGTAGAAATGAACATGTACGCAGGTAGGACAAGGCTGTCAGCTGGATGCTGACTAACACAAAGCTGTCTCCCACTGTGACATCACTGCTCTGGCTATAATTATTCATTAGCCCTCTAGCACACAGATAAAACATTTACATCCTCCCCCTTCAGGTGCTTCACAAACGTCTCCATTTGTCACTTTCACTGTCAAAGAATGTGCGCACTGTGTTTCACAAGATTCTCCACATGGACGCAAATTCTGCACGATTTTCTTATGTTCATTCCACAGCTCCCCTCACCATTAATGTTTAATAAACAGATTGTTTATTTCAGAGATGCAGCCATTGGAGCATGAAATTAAGAAAAAGGGAGCTTTACGCCCACAGTGTGTTACTGATGCACTAAATAACCGAGTAAAGCAAAAAATACTGCAGCAGCTTGTTAGTGACCATTTACAATCATTAGTCAGTGCTGGGGAACACAGACTAGCAAAGTAATTGGCTGCAGTAAGCATCACTGAAATCTCATAAAGTGTTGTAAACAAGTATACCCCAAGGTTCTTGCACATATGCTGGAGATCCGGTCGTGGGTTCTCAGAGGTCAGGCTATATAATTAGAGTTGGGGCTTGGCTCCAGAGCCAGAGGAGAGCGATGGTCTCATAAAGATGAATCACATAAAGTCAGCAGCGCTGGAGATGAATGACTGACCACACAGCAAGCAGTATTGGTATTTGAGCTGCAGTTTACTTCTCTGTATGTTGACAAATCATCACCAGGATCTTTACCTGCCACGATTCTGCTCCTTATTACCGGCAACATTAAGCAGCTTCTTCATCATTATGACTACATGTGCACTTCCGAAAACAGTGGCAAAGGGCAAGCTTTATGAAGGTAAAAGTAGTCAAAACTGCTACTTTTGCCTGAGCCTCATCGGTATTTTATTGAAGTTAAGTTGCAGACAGAGCTGAGAGGAAACTAATTCGGATGATGACACTGATGCAAAGGAACGAAGTAGTTGGAGGTGAAGATGGAGAGGGCATGAGGGGATGAGACACAGTCGAGTTTTGAAGCCCAGAAGGAGGTACAGTGTCAGTGTAAATTGAGAGGGAGGAGGTAGATATAGAGTAAGGGGCCAAAAAGAATGGGAAGAATGAGAAAAAGGGAGTGATGTGAGGGCTCAAACTAGATGCTATTTAGTGTGTGTGTGAATATGTGAAGGTGGGGGGGGGCAGAGAAAAAAAGTGCAGCACAAATGAGTAGTACGAAGAGAGAGGGAGGGGGGGCTGCACAGAGGCTCTGCGGGGAGATCAACACAGCTGTGCAGAGAGACAGAGGGAGTTGCACAGACAGTGGAACAACCAGCAGTAGGACACACAGGACCACACATTAGATGCTTTATTGGTAGCTGGAAGACACACAGGGATATATAATCAGAAGTAAACAAGAAAGTGGACCAATCTCAGCCACTGGCAACACTTGGGATACAGGAAGGCAGAAGAGCAGAGGAGGAAACAAAGGACAGAGCTGAGAGAGAGCAGAAGAGTGACCAAGTGGAAATAGAAAGCAGGAGATAAGAGTGGCACGGCCGAGGCAGGTAAGAGTTAGAAATTTGTATGTAAGCAGTGTAAAAGAAAAAAAGTAAACAGAAATGTTTATTTGAATATTGATGCACATACAGGGAATGTAGTATCTGACAATATGCTCTTGTGCAGTTCAACACATGGGAAAAAAGGATAGACCAGAAGAGAGATGTGAGGACAAAGGGAAACATGCATGATGCAACGCAAAATTAACAAAGCAGGCTTCAGCCTAAGCTTCAGAGCAGCCGGCGAAAAAAAAAATGCATCCAAACAGGAGAATATGGTCACCTGACATGCACTAAGAAAGAACTACAACCTGATAACATTATGTGCCGTTTTGGCCACTGGAGAAAGGAAATCAATAGCGTTCATTCGCACAGTCATTTAGAATGGCACTTCAGTGTGAATAATGCATTGAAAATTAAATGCAGCTTTTCTAAACTGCCGGCAATATGGCGATATATTAGCTGCAGATTGCTTTGGTGATAACTGAAGCACAAACACATGCAGGACAGATTTGCACGGTTTGGATGAAAGTATAAAGTGAAAGGACAGAAGTCTGTTACTGACAGTGAAATCAATCAGGGAAAGGAGAAGGAGGGGAAGGGTTTCCTGCTAGGATTCCTTCCTTGATGAGAAGGTTAGTTGAAGATTTCTGAAAAACAAAAAATGTGATCGAGGCCACATATATCAGCAGATGGATGACTAACTGCAATATTTGATAAATAATTAATAAAATAAATGATAGACATACATATATGCCTATCTAAACAAAATTGTGTTTGTCGATGTGTGTGTGTGTCTGCACGAGTGTGTGAAGCTATTGTGTGGAAAAGCTACTAAAACACAATAATGGAGAGAGTAATAGAGGTGGGGATCAACGCAAGTTTCCAAAAAAATTTACAACTATCATGTCAGGGTTAACGTGCAGTTATCTAACAGGAAACGAGTGAGAATGACTGCTGCGTTGCAGACTTCCCCTGAGCTTTGTAGTCACATTTAGTTAGTTGCTGCCACCTTATGGTCAAACTGTGTCATCCCAATTAAAGAAAACGGCTCATGTGTTTGTGTTTTAGTCCTCCTCACATCTCTCTGACCTCTGCCAGCTGATCCAGGATGTCTGCCAACCTGTTACTCATCGTCCTCCTGACCTTTATGCAGGGGTGAGTGACTCTAAGGTCAAAAAAGCACACACACTTGTTTGTCTCATTGTTTCTCTCATTTCCTTTTTCATTTTTCGCTGCTTTTATCAGGAGCTGTGCATTCCATAGCAACCACTGGGGTGAATGGAACGACTCCCAGCTTCTGCCAACAATACAAAAGCTCATGAAAGGCTATAACCGCTACCTCAGACCTAATTTCAATGGTATGAAGTAGCTTGAGAAATCTTTTTTTTAAGCTTTTTTACGTTTCTAAAAGTCGTCAGTGCTTCTGTGTCTCTCACTTAAAAGTGGATCAGTTGCCATGTTTCCCATGTGTGTTTACTGAACAGAGGGCCCAGTTGAAATTGGAATGAGCCTTGATATCGCCAGCATTGATGCCATCTCTGAAATCAATATGGTACACCACTCTTCCTTGTATTTTTGCCATCTGCGTGATCAAACGAGGGAGCAGGGGTCTTTATGTGTTTTATGTCTTTTCAGGACTACACAGCGACAATCTTCCTCCGTCAGCGCTGGCGTGATTCCAGGCTGATGTTCCCCGGTAATGAGAGCGTGAGCGTGGACGGTCGCCTGGTGTCACTGCTCTGGATCCCCGACACCTTCATCCCAGACTCCAAGCGCTCCTTCCTGCACGATGTCACCGTGGAAAACCGCCTCATACGCATCTTCAGCAATGGAAGTGTTCTCTATGCTCTTCGGTACATTTCTTTACAGAAGCTTTTGACGCTCACTGACAGCTGACATTTCACGCTGCTGGTCACAGACAAGAAGAAAACAAGTCCAGTCAACCCCAAAGTGCTCTCACGTTCTATATAAAAAGATAGGGAAAAAATGACTATGAGTATGACTAAAAAGCAAATGTCATCCCTCATTCATTCATTCATCTTAAGGGTATGGCACTGCATTCCTGTATGTTCTGCCCTTCAAACACTTAAGCCTTTGGCAGTGAAGATTTGCAGAGTCCCATATGAGTATTAAAAATCAGGCCAGGCTAATCTGTCAGCTCACACTGCCACATAACTTTATTTTGACTAGACAGTTAGACAGATGAAAGAACGGTCAGCTGTGTACAGTGTGTTTAGAATCATCTTCCTTCTTCTTGACTACTGAAACTGATGTGTGGGGGTGATTGAATGTTGTAGAACTCAAGCAACCTGGCCTCATTTTTGCAATCCGACAACACTGTGCACATAATTCATACGTGAGACACAATGATGATACTCCAGATATAAGTCTTTGATCTCTTGGATGTTTATCAGGGGAGAAGAATTCTTTATGTTCGCTAATAATTAACAGCCCCTGTTATAAATCAGCAGAGTTGCAGTCATTTCAGTTGGGTTTTTGAAGCTTGGTAATGAACACCTGCTTTGAATGTCCAACAGCATCACAGCTACGATCGCCTGCAACATGGATTTGACTAAGTATCCCATGGACAGACAGGTGTGCACCCTGCAGCTGGAGAGCTGTGAGTATTTCACTGTGAGCTCCATTAACCATCCGTCATGTGTGTAGATGGACATAAATCATCATCATCATCATGATCACTACCACCATTTTCATCAGCCTCTGTGTAGTGAGTATGAAATTGACAAGCAGCTTTACACCGAGCACTCAGACTTGCCAAAGCTTAATTACTCTTTGTCTTGTCAGGGGGGTATAACCTACAGGATGTGGTGTTCTACTGGACCAGAGGAAATGATTCAGTGAGGGGTTTGGACACACTGCGGCTGGCTCAGTACAGTGTAGAGAGCTACTACACGTCAGTGTCAGAGGCTGTGTACGAAACAGGTAACATATTTGGGCTCTCTGGATTTCCTTTGCATGTGAGGATTCATCCAATGACAGCTGCTAGTGGAGCACAAATGCACTACAGGATTGTTTAAACCTGTATTTTTTCCCTCTTTCTTTTTGTGTCTCTTTGCACCTTTTGCAGGAAATTACCCCAAGCTGGTGCTGCATTTTGCACTGCGCAGAAACGTGCTCTTCTTCATCTTGGAGACGTATGTCCCCTCCATTCTGTTGGTGGTTCTGTCTTGGGTCTCTTTCTGGATCAGCCAGTCCTCTGTGCCAGCTAGGACCTGCATTGGTCAGTAGCAGATCTCACTCTTTTAGTCCATGATTTTGGTAATTGTAGTCCACACAGTGAGCATTTCCATATTACAGGATGCGGGATTTCATGTGTTGGTTTTTCTTTGGTCATATTAAGTAGGGACGAGTTTTAGCATCCCACCTACTTGTAGCATAATTATAATAATAACACTTATATTATTAAATAATTGTTCTCCATATTACAACTATAATGTCTAATGTCTGAGATTTTGTGGCTCTGACCTATGAACAAAAAGGATGACTTTAACCTTAGTCACTAAATAACTCACCAAATGATCAGCAGCTGAAGTCATCAGTTATAGTAAAGGTGCACAAATACATGAATAAACAAGATAAGGGTAGCATGACATTTACTTTGATTACACTAATGTTATGTAGGAGTAGTTAATGGATGATGGGCATTCACGTGTAAATAACTGGACATGAATAACTTGAGCTTGTTATATAATATTACTACAGTATATTTCTAACTAACTAGGCAGCTCATTCTAACTCTTGACAATATTTTAAAGATGTAACTCTATTTGGGATCAACTTTAAAGAAAGGCAGACATGAAATGTCGTGAAAAAGTGAGGTCAGAGGTCAAGTGCAACATGATATTTAGATGCAAACTTAATTTGATATTTAGAATCCCCATTATTTTCTTAATGTTGCCAATACAAACAAAGGCAGTAGAATTTTAAGCATCACTTTTAAAGATAAAAGGCATTTTATAAAAGCTTGACCTTATTTGACCTTGAAGAAGTCAGTGGTCCAAAGTAAGGTCATATTTAAAATCCCCATATATCATTCCCTATATGTTGTTAATACAAGAAATAAAAAAGATGGTTTTAAATAGCTCTATATAGTATTACACTGATATGTTAACAATACACACCACACTTGTAAGATTCATAGTTATAAGGCTTTTTGTCCATTTTTGACCAATAAATCATCGTGTTGACCTTGGAAACTTGAAGGCAAATATTTAATGGCTTGTTAACATGACCCCACTCAAGCAAATGTGTTTACAGACAGAAAAAAATGACACGCACACCAAAAAACTCTACCAAAAACATGGCCTCCTTGGTGATGGTGAATGCAAAAATACATCATAGAAATCCCGGAACAAAACTGTCACATCACTGATTAATCATTCGTTTAACCCTAAAATTTCATTGAAAAAAACATCAAGTTTTCTGTTTCCACGTCAATCTACATGCTCACTAAGATTTTTGTTTTGTTTTCAATACAAATCCCTGTACACTGAGTATTTTCTAAGATCTGGATCGTTTAGTCTCACATCTACTGCAGCAGTGATGTTTTGTTGAATTTGCTTGAAGAAAAAAAATAAACCAAGAGAATGCCTAAACAAAAAAAAGCCCCTGAAAAGAAGAGCATGAGTAGATCAGGATGGACAAACTAAATATTTATTTGCTTGATTTAATTGCTGGGACACAGAAAAAGTCACAATTCTAAATAAAGAAAAAAAAAATCAAAAACACTCTGATCTGTCCTGCAGGAGTGACAACAGTGCTCACGATGACAACTCTGATGATGGGTGCCCGCACTTCCCTGCCCAATGCCAACTGTTTTATAAAGGCCATAGATGTTTATCTGGGCATCTGTTTCACCTTCATCTTTGGCGCACTGTTGGAGTATGCCTGCGCTCATTTTTACACCATGCAGCACCAGACCATTGAGGATTTATACCGGGTGAGCAACATTTTGGCACATAACCATGAGACAGATAAAAATGGAAAGATTCTCTGTTACTGTAAACATCAATCCACCTGTTTATCTGCCCATGTAACAGGACCTTCTGAGGGAGCTCAGCGAGTCTAATGGAAATGGCTCAATCCCCATCGTCAGCTCCAGCCAACCAAATCAGTCCGTGGAGATCGGCTCCACCGCAGAGGAGTCCACGGAGCAGTCAGTGAACAGCGACACCAAGAACCACGCGGGAACAAAAGAGAAGGCGCCAAATCAGGGCTGCGGCTTGTCGTCAGTGAGAGACGCATCACGTAAGGCGGCATCTGTCTTCATCGTGGAAAATCCACACAACATTGATCGCTATGCCCGCACAGTTTTCCCCACAGCATTCCTCTTTGTCAATATCCTGTACTGGCTTTATTATCTCTTTCTGTAAGTGCTAATTCCAAGCCGCGGAAAGCTTAATTTCACCAACCTGAAGCTGCTCTACCTCCTCATTTAAGATCCAACACCAGTTGCCATGGTCTGAATACGAACTGACCTGACACAGCTTATTTATTGGATGGCGAAAAATCAATTGGTCAGGACTACGCTCTGCAACGAAGGCCGTTATTGATCGTGTGCAAAGAGTTGGCTCCCAGCACATCAGCATGTAAGAGTGGTAATGCAAAGCCTGTATTGTCTACTGACCAATCCATAGATCAAATGAGGAAGAGTTTAGAATGAATAGGATGCCTGAACAGCACCACACAGTTGGTTGCTATTCACTGTTTGCATGAGACCATATACTGTATGATTATGTTACGCCGTACCATGTGAAATTAAAAGACTACATCAGTGACTGGAGTGTGTTGGTGCATTTTATGAGAAGGAAATTCAGTCCGTGCTCGGTAACAATTAATTAAAGAGGAATTGTTTGGGAAAATAAGACACACATTTATTATTCCCTCATCCAGGCACGAGAACAGTAAAGTGCAACAGGCGACCACAGGTTCGGTGAGGAAGGTGTTAAAATGACATTTGATGATTTCATTAAAAGGAAAAGATAGGTTTCTATCACTGATAGCACCACTTTGTTAGCAACTCAATGATCTGTAATGTAACTATTCAGCTGTATTTAAATGTGTGCCAAAGAGGGCGATCAGGACGTAGCATGGATTTGCTTTGTTTTTTACAGAAAATCCTCTATGGCACGTACCCGAATACTGACTTCAGGTAGAAAAATGCACAAAAAGCTTTAGGCACTTAAAAAGAGTAGCAACATTAGGGATATCAGCCACTGCGGAGTCATTAAAAAAACATCAAGAAATAGAGACTGCTGCGACAGATTGTATCATCTGAAGATTACGGAGTCACTCTGGGATTACTTGAAGCAACTCCGACAGCCTGAACCCCCAGAGGAACATACCTGCCAATTACCTTGGAAAACTGTGGCTAAGACTTTTGCACACTTATGATGAGAAATGAAGCGCTGTACAGTATTTTAAGTAGAAAAACATACAGAACAGTAGTCGGCGCTCATTATGTACAGGCAGAACAAAAAGATTATGTCACCTAAAAGGCACATCGTGGCTTAAACTATCTTTCATTCTCAGTTTCCGATACGTCACATTGCTTTGGTCATCTTTTTTACCCCTCACGACACCATTTAAACATTTCTGGCTCTTTTCCACACTACATTTTATGCATTTGTGGCGCTTTTCATACTTTTATTGTGTCTTTCTCTGCTGAACTTACCGTTCTCGATTTTTTTTTTTTCCTTTTCCAACATTTTAAACTGCACCTTTCCAGAAAGTGAAAATACTTGGCTACAGACTGTGAGCAGTCTTTTGAAATATTCAGTAAGATGTACCACCACCTAGTGGCTGATTTCTTTCATTACTGTTTATGTAGTTTCTCAGCAATCCAAAATGAAACAAGTCTTGACTTTCATTTATAAATGGCAGATTTTAGGCAAAGTGTCCAAAGTCCCTTCCAGATATGCATTATTTCCCTCGTCCTCCTAGGTTCCTTTCTTTGACTCCCATTCCTAGAGAAAGAAAATCAGATTCGTTTTTTAATGATGTGAAAATGGATTTCAATTAATTTCACAGGAAACACAAAAGCATACTTATATAATTAAATAGTTGTTTAGAGTAATCTAACAGAATGAAAACCTAAGGCATTTTGGGTAAAAAAATGAAATAAAAATAAGGTCATGGTACACAAAATTGCCCAAAGTATTCACTCATCTGTCTTCATACACATATAAACTTGAGTGACTTCTCATTCTAAATCCGTTAATAGGACATTGGCCCACCCAATGATGCTATAACAGCTTCAGCTTTTCTAGGAAGTCTTTCCACAAGGTTTAGAAATGTGTTTATAGGAATTTTTGCCCATTCTTCCAGAGGCAGGCACTGATGTTGGACGAGAAGGCCTCGGAGTCTCTGCTCTAATTCATCCCAAAGGTGTTGTGTTGGGTTGAGGTCAGGACTCTGTCTTTATGGTCCTTACTTTGTGCACTGGTGCACAGTGATGTTGGAACAGGAAGCAGTCTACAGTCCAGTGGCAGCATGCTTTACACCACTGCGCCTGACACTTTGTATCGAGCTTGGTGATGTAAGGCTTGGATGCAACTATCTACACACTATTCTTGAGCTAATCTGAAGGCCACATGACATTTGGAGGTCTGTAGCAGGAAGCTGACAACCTCTGCGCACTACGCGCCTCTGACCCCGCTCTGTGATCTTACGTGGCCTACCCCTTCATGGCTGAGTTACTGTTGTTTCTAATCACTTCCGCTTCGTTATAATACCACTAACAGCTAACTGTGGAATATTTAGCAGTAAGGAAATTTCACGACTGGACTTGTTGCATAGGTGGCATTCCCTGAGCTCCTGAGAGAGACCCATTCTTTCACAAATGTTTGTAGAAGCAGTCTGCATGCACAGGTGCTTGATTTTATACACCTGTGGCCATGAAAGTCAATGGAACAATATGGTGTATTTATAATGCTTAAATTTTGCAATACACATTTTTTTTTATTGCTGCTTCCTCATAAACATCAAGACTGCTGCCTCAAATTTCATTAACACATAGAGCCACTAATATCTAAACTGAGTGCATCATATGATGACTATCTATTTATGTGAAAAACCCATTAGATGATGGTTCATGCTGTTGTGACTCTATTAACTCCCTGAGGAGACTGAAAAGAAAACATGACAATACACGACAAGCTGAGCAACTGAACTGCGTGCAGCAGAAAGGGTGAATTTCATCACTATTACCTTTGCTTTCTGCATGACAGTTCCAGTAGAAGAAGCGTAAACAGACGGAGGCCTCCTACGCAGCTCTGCGGCACAATTTACTGGTAAAGAATCACTGTAGATATTCTGGATCTTCTTGCTGGAAGCCTGGACAAAATAGAAAAAGTATAGAAGTAAATAAAAGCCTTTGTATGCAGAGCACCTGTCTTTCTACATTAAGCATAAGCAGTACCTGAACAGAAGGTTTAGCCTCTGCTGATGCCCCCAGGGTTCCTCCTGCCAGGCTCTTATTTAGGTTTTCTTTGACCTGAGTCAGTCGAAGTTCCAGGTCCACCCTCTCTGCCTCTTTAGCTCGACAGGCCTCCTCTAACTGAGCCACACGCTTGTTCAGGAAGGACTTCCTCTTATCCGCTAAACAGATTCACAGAAACAGATGAACGCGAATTTGTACGTTCATATCCTCCTTTGCATGGTAAAAAAGTCTTAAAATTCGGGTTTTCAAAATAAAGCACTTACTTAAGTTCTAAATTTATTGTTTTTACAATTATCAGATCGCTCTGAAGAAAAAAAAAAAGGGTTTTTTTGTTTTTTAATTTATTTAGCACTGAAATTTATTAGACAACCTGTTATAAAAAACAAGAAAACAAAAATATTCTAGAAAGTTGCCCAAAACTTGTTTAAGACTAAAAAAAGGAGAAAAAATTGTATCGTTATTTATTAAAGACGCAAATAGAAAACTGAATTCACATTTTTATAGCCTCTGGACTTCTGTAAGAATTTGGAAATTAACCAAGCATACCACTAAAACACATTTTTAGTATAAACCTATTTTTAATAATAATGTGCTATTACTTCTTGTTTTTACTTTCTTTTGTAAAACAGTATATTTGAATATTCCTGGATAACAACAATAATTATATTTTAGCATTAAAAGTACAATTTCAAATAAAGGACTTGCACATACTGGTCAACTAGCCTGAAACATGTTATTTAACATAAAAAAGAAATCAGTAACTACCAATACTGTTAGTTTAGGGCAACTGCAGCATAAACCTCACAATGTGGGATGCTATTATAAATTTGTTAAGCACTGTATAATAAATAGAATGTAATTATGAAACTTAAAAAAAAAAAAAATACTACTTAGATGTTTTTAAATAAAACGCTTTGCTCCATTAAAATTTGTTGATGACTTTTCTTTAAGGGTATTTTTAATCTAAAATGTAATAAGTTTCATACAGTTGTGCTTCTGTGGCACAGTTATGATTGTTTCCTCTGCTTCTGCTGGAAGCACGCCACACAGTACTAGAGGAAATTAGGTAATTAGACATAGCAGACATTTTTTTCATAAGAATGTTGTTTCATGTAATAATATTAATACCAATGCTGTATGGGAAACTTCTGCTCTTTCATGGTCCTATAATAAAGGAGGTCACAATGCGGGGTCATATAAAGAGCCGTGATGCATTATGATGTGAAGGATGTCTGGCAAATTTGCACAAACACACCAATGAATCCTGCAAAAATAAGACTAAAATCCTCCCATGTTTTTCTTTTTCAAGAAAAACCTTGTGCCAAAACTGTGTCTTCATTCTTTAGTTAATCATCGAGAGGGTACATGCATGTTTCTGTTGTGGTTTTTTCATTTTGGGACTACTTCAAGTGTCCTGGTTTATGTGACGTCTGACAATAAAGAGCAACCGTTCATGCGGGATCTGCTTTCTGTCTGGCTTTATATCTTCTTACCAGCAGCTGTCTTCAGCTCTTCTTTGAGCTCTCTCTTCTGCTGTCGGAGGGTCACTAGTGCATTACGTATGCCATCTCGCTCTTTCTCCAGCTCCTCTTTTTCTCTGAGGTAGCGTTTGGCATCTTCTTCTGCTCGCGTTTTCCCATACCTTCCGTACTGGTTGGTATCTGTATGGGAGCAAAGGTTAAAGGTCAGATGTACAGGGGTTATGGGAATAAGACAAAACCCTCTCACGGCTGCCTGTCTGCATAATTAATGCTACGCTCTCCGTGGGAGCAGTATGAAGCTGCCTGTAAGTGTCACATGGACATAGGGCATGGTCGTTTTTTACAACAGGGCCAGAGAGAGACAGTGTTCATTTTTCTAGAAATTGTGTGGCTTTAATATTAGAGAACATTAAGTTTCCATTGTCTCATAATATTTTTGTGTTCATGTACTATTCATGTTTCAGAGGAGGCTTGATTTTTTTTTTCTTTCTTTAAGAATCAGACATTAAACTTACTATACTACCATGCTCCACTTACCCCAAAGCAAACCCTAACCTATAATGACCATAATACAGGGCTGTAAATTCAAGGAAAACTGGTGATATGGTTGCAGGAATTAAAGATAAACACACACACTCCTGCAGGGTAAGAGGTCAGAGGGTGAGGCAGCAGATCTAATGTGAGTGTCCAATAAATCTCAGGTTACATCCTGCAGCTTGGAAAGCGCAGCTTCTTTGATGTGCCAGAAGGTGACAGCGAAGACCACAGCGGAGACGCGGCAAGAAGAGGAACCCTCGCTAGTAATCTGCACTGATATCACTTTTCTGTAACTCAAGATGCTCATCTCCTTCACTTGTGCAGCAGGGAGCGAATGACAAAAGGGAGCAAATGGGAGAGGCCAGAGCGGAGGGAATGGAATACAGGCGGAAAGTGAGAAGATGATTGAGTGGAGAGAAGAAAAGAAGAAATACTAAGCCAGATGACAGCTCAAATTTTATGACTGCCAGTGCTCAAGCCCACAACTGGAAGGAGTGTGTAAGCTATATGAGCTCAAGAGCACTGGAATCTATGACTAAGTGAAATATTGATGTATTAAGAAGAATTATTTCTTTTTTTCCCCCACAGTATTTTGAGCTGTTTTTATGTTTTCTTGAATCACACAGATGTAAATCATGGATGAGTATAAAATATAAAAAGAAATACTTAATATAACAACAAAATTATATTAATAAACTCAGCCTGTAAGTTAATAACTGTGGAGTCAGCTCTTTTCAAAGTAGCTGAAAAAAAGACACCAGCACTGCTCATAAGGCTGCACATTAAACAATAAATGGCATGGTTTCAAAGTTTTATATTGGAAAGTAAGCAATATTTGAAGTTTCATGCTGACAGAACAATAAAAAAAGAGAGAGAATTGCCTTAAAAATGGTTTAAAACAATTGGTTTACCACACATTTAACAAGTCAGGAGACAGTTTAGTCACACTCCGAAGACGGGCGTTTACAGATGCCTTCTTTTTTATTTAGGAAGCACTGAATTAAAAGCTAAGTATGTAAAGTATGTATGTAAAATAGAGGATTTTTTTTCTTTTCGAAAAATCCTAGAATTTATTTCACGAGGTTAGACTCAGCACCACTCGATGAACTGCAAGTCACACTGGAAAAAAAAACTGAGCACACTTACGTGAGCCTGTTCGGTTCAGGGAGACTAATGACTTGGTTCTGTCAGAGTCACTGCTTGAGAAACTTGAGCGCCGTTTCCCTGTATTCCCAGTCTGCTGCCTGCGGTTCTCTCCAGACTGGGTGGAGTAGAGAGAGGGCGGGGGGAGTGACAGATGTGGGAAGAGTGAGGGCAGATCAAGAAAAGTGAAATTTGTTTATCAGGCTATGCAGTGAATGTGTCTCGAGATTTACTGATGTGAGACTGCTGTGGTGTGCGTGTGTGTTTTTGATTGTAGGTGGTGAGAGGCATGCGTTTAAAGTGCATGTTAATGGGGTTAAGAAAGGAGTTTACAGGCTGTGAAACTGCTATGACCTCTTGCCTTCCTGTCACCAGTCAGAGCACTTTATCTTTTTTTTTTCCCTAATGCGGCCACCCTGATCTTTCTCTGGTAAAAAAAGGGATCATTGATGAAGCATGCAGCAGAGCACTGTCTATTTATTTGGGTGACTGATGGGATGTCAGAAAGTGAAAGCCCAAACAGCTGCATGCCCATACTTACATCTGATCTGGTCACATCAAAGTAAAGTTTAACATATGATTTTTGAGCATGAGTGTCCCGCCTACCTGCAGATCCTCGTGAGGTACCTCGTCGTATGTTCTAGAATCTGTGGAGGTGCTGCTGGAGGAGGTAGCCCACCTAGATTGAGACACAACAGACAAAGTAATTTCACATAAAAATGATGTAAGCAAAAACAACGCTGCTTTGGTCGATGGTCTTGCTTTGAACTCATCCATGGATCCTAACCCCATTATGCTTCATCTCACTCACAGGAAGGAATGCCGCGCAGCATCACGGATGTTAGCAATGGTTTCCACGTCAACGTAGTCGTAATGCAGTGATTCTGGGTCTGTCGCAGAGCCCATTTCTGCCAGGAGGAGACCGAGCCACCGTCCAAGCTCCTCTGAGCTGCTTGCCTGACAATTCAAAAGAAAGGCATTGGATAAATAAATAAATAATCAAGTTTAATATTGAATCTACTTAAAGACTGTGGTGTTGTACACTGACTCTTGATGAGACCATACTATACCTAATACCTAATGCTTCACAGTCTGTTTATCTGAGCTCTTTTTACTGAAACAGCTGCCCGGTGCTGACCGGGTGTCGCTGACAAGAGTGATGAGATTGAATCAAAACATTAACCTAACAATAAGCCTACCACCACTGTTGGGCAGATGGAGACTGTTAGGCTGGTTGGTATATCTCCCTGCATATGTTCTTATGAAAGGCTCTTTTCACTTCTCACAGATTTGACAGTTCTGGTAATATTGTGCAGCTTTGAAATAAGCAAACAAGAAGCACACCTCCAGGGCAGCCACTTCTGTGCTGTCCCGTAAGACACGGAAGGCAAAGGGGTGCTTGGGTCCGAGTCCTGGGACCACCTCGCAGCCGTGGAGAGGAAGGGAAGGGAGGGACATCCGAGGATCTCCTTTGTCATGGTAGAAGTGCAGGGCACCTCTGCACACGCAGCACCACTGCTCCCGCCACACCTGATTCACCAACACTGACAAATGGCCTGCATCGTGAGGAGGAAAGGAGAAGTTACGCGTCCGCAAACTTGGACTCCTGAAGCACGACAGGAAAGCGGGCTCTGACCTTGCCGAGGATCGCTGTATGTCCGTGGGTCACTTGTCCGAGTGGACTTCTTCTTTGAGAAGCTGATGATGCGTGTGATCTTACGCCCCGCAGCAAAAGGACCCCGTTTCCCCTTACCTGAATTAAAAAATTAAAAAGAGTTCAAAATCAGATGCTTTTGTTTGGATTTATCTGTGTCGTTTGGGAACTGTATTCCCAATCTTTTGGATTTTATCACACATGTTTCAACAGAATCCTTCCCATCTCATATGGCATAAATGCAGCAATATGGAAGAGTCACACAAATTACATCCCAGCAAGCTCTAATTGGAACAGCTGCAATGCTTTAAGACTGCGTGCATCTCTGCCTTACCATTCTCTCTGCAGTTCTCTCCAGCTGACACGCCCACACTGTCTGAATCCGATGTGTTCCTCTCCGCAGACAATCTCTGCAGAAGTAAACACGTAAACACAAGCTTAGATTTCAGCAGAGCCCAAGGATTCATTTTAAGCTAAGCTGGTCTACACTTGCCTTTGACTAATAAAGAGCTAAATAACTATACTTTAAAGGCATTTCTTCTCATACATATCCACCTTCTTGGATGTCTTTCTCTCATGCTGTTTCATAACTACAAACACATGGCATAATTAAACAAATAGTCTCCTTCCAGCTCTATATGGACTCCCCTCTTTTTAGTCTTTGTTTTTGTGTGAGAGCCTGTTGCAGATTGTGATCTAATAGACTCCTAAAGAGGATGTGCCTCTTCCGACACTGGCTCACTACCACCTCCGTCAACGTAGTCTTAACACCTAATTACCCTGCTTATCTCCTCTTTGTTCTGCGAGCCAAACACAGGTATCCGTGGCGAGCCAAACAATTGTTTAGGAAAACTGATGGTGACAGCACAATTGCCGCTTGCTCCCGAGCTTTCCTCACCTCAGCTGTAAGGAAGAATTACGGACTTTGGGGATATAACAAAAAAACCCCCACAAGGATACACTCGCATAAACATCCTCTCTCTCACGCTTACCTTATCAAGTTCACATTTTCTGAGAATGACAGGAGATGCCGATTCCTCGGGGGCTGCGCTCTGACCGCTCACCTCTCTGACAACCTGCGGGAAAGTTTGCACTTATCACTCTGGACTGGATGCTAAACCGTCCCCCCCTCCCTGCTGACGAACCAGTGATGATTGGCAGCTATACCTGAGGAAAATACACGACTCCTGCGTAAAATTGCAGCCTGCTAAAATTACCGTAAGCCACGTGTGGGCTTGCTCTTTGCTCTGTACTGCCAGCACCAGCGCGTCTCCATTGGGTAAGGTGAAGCGAAGCTCATGATGCTTCCTCTTGCTGTCTTTGGGAACATAGACTACAGTGCATTGGGGCAGCAGCAGGTCCACGTAGGGGGACATGTCCTTGGAACTCTTATAACACTGCACAAAGAACAACACGTGGTACGCGTGAGGTTAAAAAAAAACAAAAAAAAGGAAAAATACATAAGTAAAGAACATCCTTTAAGCAAGATGAGAAAGTGCAGCATCTCACTTGTAGCCTGTTGTCCCGTATGACAGTGAGCTGCTTGGCCCACTGCCCAAAGCGTTTTTTACGCAGCAGGAAGGCACAAATGCGACAGTCCCTGGCAGGAGGCATGGAGCTCTCATCGGAGGGCCACTGATGAGTAAGCCGGACGCCCGGGCTCCTCTCTTCCTCGTCTTCCTCATAGGACTCGTAAGAACTGCTCAGAGCATCGGAATCATTGTCTGTTAGAGCAACGAGAGAGACAGAGAGAGGGAAAATGTAAGCTTTACTTGTTGGAAAAACGCAGTATTTATCCAGCAATCCTGGAAACGTGTGGGTGTTCTCACAGGAGTTTTTGCGACGTAAGTTTGAGCAGGTAGTGGGGTATTGGTTTTCTGTATCTTCATAGCCATCTTCTATAGAGTTAGGAGGGCTGGACCTTACTGGAAAGGGAAGGAAAAAAATGCATTTTACCTTTTGTTGCGCTCATTATGTGTGGAACATCCTGCTATATGATTGTATTCATATCAATTATATCCTGTGCATGGAAAATTCTAGAACACTAAGGTCACTGAGTTCAACTGAGGTGGGAACACGCTGACCTCTTGTTATTATATACTCAGGCATCTTGCCAGGGCTCAGGGGCACTGCCTCTTCGTAGTACTCCTCCGGAGGAGGGGTTGTGGGCAGCGGTGGTGGCAAGACAGCTGAGTGTGGGGCTGCACAGCTCTGCTAAGGGAGACACATAAATATAAACATAGCTCTCAAATTTCCTCTTTAGCCAAAAAAGCCAAAAGAGCCACATAATCAAAGAGACGCACAGAATAACCCTCTAAATAAATTCCATAAATTAGACGCATGGGCTCTGGGTGGATCCCCAAGTCTTCACTCGTCCAGCAGCTTACAGAGCGATGAGCATGTCGAGCAAAGGGGAAACCCCACAATATGGAACACAGCCTCTAGTTTTCATCGCCTCTTTTGGATTTGCAATTTGCAAAGTGCAACTGGGGCAGCGAGTGCTGAAAAGACTGATATTAAACAGCTTACAGCCCACACACGAAATCCTTTCACCTTCAGGACATTAAGCCAATATTTAGTTGATTTCCGAAGTATGAGTTCTCATATTTTCTCATATTTTTAACTTGCCTTTTTCGAAGTTTCAATTTGTGCGTTCTTGTTTTCTTTGACATCATCAGAAACATCCTTTAGGTCTCCGAGCTCACAATCTTAAAAAAACAAGAAAGAGACATTCATGTATTCTCGTTATGTTAAGGACAGGAAATTTGCATCGCATAAGTGGCTGTGCATTTGATCTCTCTATGGTGGAGCTCACCAAATGTCTCAAAGAGAGACTCTACAAAGCTCGTGCCATTTCTGTACACTGATGAGTTCATGTAGATGTAGTCTGTTCCTGACACTAGAGAGGAGGAAGAAGAAAACACAGGCAGTCAATAAGTTAAAAAACAGAATTAAAAAAAAAACCCTTTTGTGTGAAATCATTCAGAACTCAGCGTAAAAATGAATTTCCTTCCTCTCTGTTACCTGATGGCTCTATCTGCTGCAGGAGGTTCCGCACTGAAGTCTTCTTCTCCTGGGTGGTGGAGCTGAGGTTCTCCTGGTCCAGCATCTTCAGCAGCACGCCCAGCTCACTCACCAACACCTCCATTGCTGTACAGAGAGGAGGGCAAATGGTCAAAAGGGTGTGTTTGTGTGTGTGTGTGCGCGTTTGTGTTTGGGGGGGGGGGGGTTTGGGGGTT